>JAZGTJ010011116.1:0-13255 GCA_036877575.1 Botia almorhae
GCTTCAGTCTGTCAGTTCTGGTGTCTGAGGGAGAGGATATGAGTGGTGTTTGGCCAGAACTTTCTTTTTGGACTTCTTCCTTCTTGTCTTCTCAGAGAAGGATCGGGCAATCTCGAAAAGCTTCTTTCTCGTAGCTGCAGCGTATAAAACAGTGATCAGAAATTTCCGGGAACAGACTTCAGGCGCAGTCTCTGGAATGCTTCGTCTCTGAATGAGATGTGTGTTATAATCTATGTGGAGGCACAGACAGGTTTAAATGAAACTTCCTGTTAATGTTTCCATGGCAATGCAGACCGTGAACTTTCAAAGTTCGCACATGCCGAGCGAGTGATGGATGAAGATGAAGAGAATCTACCTTCATCAGAGTTCAGATGAGTGACCACACTGTGTTTTCTCGCACCTCTGACGATCTAAAACGCAGCAGGTAACAGAGTCACTGAGAGCGGAGATGAGGTTCACACACACACACACACACACACACACACACACACACTTGCTGCAGGACGGACTGTGGTGATAACTTACAGATATGAGTGGAACTGAGAAGATGAGGTTTATAAACATAAGGACGATACATTGACAGTTCTTTTGTACAAATGAGTGCAACGAAAAAGAGAATAAAATATATAAGAATAAGATGGAGATGGAGGACAATGCTTCCTCACTTTGAAGATAGTATTTCATCATAAATCAAGGTGATGAAATATTTAGGAAAGCAAGAATGAGTGAATGAGAGTCTAAAAAAGTCTAAACTTTTTTTAGCAATGAATAAACAGTGTTCTTGTGGTTTGGTTTGTAGAGTATTGTGTTAGCAGCGCAAAGGTTGTGGGTTCGATTCCCAGACAACATACACTAATAAAACGTATAACTTAAATGTACTTTAAAAGTCGCTTTGAATAAACGCATCTGCCAAATGCATGAATGTAAATTTTAAAGATGTATTTAGGATCGATGTAGAGGTAATTTGTGTTCATTTAAGTGTGATTTTAAAAAGACAATGAGAAGCTCACATTTAAATAAGTAGTTAAAAGTTTGTGTTGTGTGTGTGTGTGTGTGTGTGTGTGTGTGTACCCAGCTCCAGAGCTATCTCTGTTACGCTGCAGCTCTTTCATAAACTCCTGATTCTGCAGGAAAAGGGCGATACGTTCGTCTTCCAAATACTGCTTCAACTTCCTGTCCTGTTCAGAAGACCGCACGCCACCTGATGGAGCGCCGCTGCTGGACGAGAGCTGCGTCAGAGACGACAGGGAGGAAGAGGAGGAGGAAGGCTGAGACACACTGCTCTGAGATCGCTGTGAGAAGACAAAAATCACCAAGCGCATCGTTACTGATGTGACACATGAAAGCCTTTTAAATAGGCCGCTCATCTTCTTTAACGAGGACAGACCATTGAAATAACAGTGTTCTATATACTGTGTAGACATACTCTAGTATACACAAAATCCCTAGTGCACACAGAGCATTTACTGAAACTAAGTTGTAGGAACTGACACCTGTTCAATATTCATCGCCCACCCTGACCAACTGTGTATGTTGCCAGTTCCATGTGCAAAAGATAAGCCATAACAAAGAACATTTAAACTAATGGAGAAGCTTTGAATGTAGGTTAGGTGTTTGACTACTAAGTAGAATTGCACAGCTGTGTTCTGGAGAAACAGCCCAAGTTTGGACAACTCATAAATCTACCTGAATAGTCTCAGACTGCTGAGGCAGAATGCGCAGGAAGTCATCGGGCAGGTTGCCTACTAACGGTGGATTCCAGTTCCTGTACCTGCCAACCTGCTGATGCCCAGGAGGGGGATAATCAGCGAACCTGGCAACACACTGATATAAAACAAAAACTGTTAAAACACATCTAAAAAAAACTGTTAAAACTAGATTTTTGTTTTGCACAGCTGGCTAAACACAAATTGGTCAGTGGGATTAGTTTAGGATTAAAGGGGTAGTTAAATTAGTTACAGCAATCCTTTTACAGCCCTGAACAATCAAACCATTCTAACATCAAGACAGTACTAACAGACATAAAAAACTGTTTATTTATGGACAAATAGTGGCAATTTAGAATGTTTACAAAACTAGACTGAGACCCAGACAAAACAAACAATTCAACAGAGGGAACTTTTCTTTTAAGCAGACACAACATCTCTCAGAGAGAGGCCGAACTGCCTCCTGTTTTTATTCGTCATTTCCACAAATAGAAAACAGAGTTAGATGTGCTCCTTGCCTGGGAGGTGGGGTGGACAGAACATCTGCAGGATGTTTTCTGTCGTAGATGTGCATGTCATAGGAGGGTGGGGCGTAGACGGGTGGGGGCTCCTCATCTGAGCTGTCCGGTTCTAACGTTCTCTCCAGGATCTGCATTGAGTTCAGAGGTCACAGGCACAGTTCAGATGTAACATAGTTTTACTGTTTCAGCAATACAATGTGAGTTGTCTGTAGTGGAGGACTTATCTCCAGCTAACAATTTTAGGTTGTAAGAATGTTTACGTAACATTTCCATTAAGTAACAAAATACTAGAATTGTTATTTTGAAATTTAAATGTTCAAAATGTCCAGCTTTATAGACACTGTATTAACATTGTTCGGTTTAAAAAACATTCAAACCTTTTTAATTCTGTAACATTTTTTAAACGTTCTACTAACTAACGAAGAGAATGTTAACCAACGTTCTGAGAACGTTCACCATAAGCATGGTCCTCTGCTGAACACTGCATACATTCACTTTTGAGGAGGCTTTTGATGTTAAGGTAAGAAACCGTGTTAGGAAATTAAACTGCATTACTTTAAGCAAGCAAGTATGGAAGATCTTATCAAGATCTAAAAATGCAAATGGAAAGATTTTAGTCCTCTTGACCTCTGGAGGAATGCTGTCAGAATCCGAGCTGTCATCTGTGGTCTGGCTGTCCAGGCTCATCTGCAGGAGCTGGTCGATGGTGGAGTCCACAGCACCATGGTTGGCTCTCAACACGCACTGGATAACCTCATGCTCCATGCTGGGAAACATAGTCTTAAAGTCGTCCATAGCCTGGCTAAATTCGAGGCGTCTGACTTGTCGGGGACGCCTCCTGTTATTAAGCTCCGACGAAGCAACGTCGGCACCCCGCGTACTATTGTTGCCATGGTTACTGTTTGCGTTACTTTTTCGAAAAAGGCTGGTCATCCCTTACAGATGACTCCCTCCCTGACTCCTCCCACACAGAACTGCCCCACCCTTTGACCTAAGCTCCACCTCCAGCCACACCCCCGTTACCCACTCATAATACCACTGGAGCTAAACATCAGTATATATGAAGAGGCAGCATCAGGTAAACTCTTCCTCTGCTGCTGCTGGAAAAGACTTATCCAGGACGGCACGGGGCTTCCCAGAATGCCTTGCTTTCACTCTCTCAGTCACCCTCAAGGCAAGCGGTTCACTCTTGACCTACATCACAACAGCAAAATGTTAACCAGTGATACATCAGTGAAAGAGTGGCTGATCAATAACAACTTTTTTATGAACGTCAAGATTTTAGAATAAAATACAGATGTTAAGGGAAGATACTGTTGATGAATGCTCTCCATGGACTAAGTTATGTTGCCATTGTTTTGCCTTTCTTAGCTCATTTTAATGGCCTGCAGTGTAACAAGTAATAAATATTTCACGTAGTGAATAACAGTTAAACAAGGATTAGCTAAATGCTGTTTATATGTACTAAGTTTATATATATATATATATATATATATATATATATATACACTGTACTCTCTACCATATATATATCTATGCTAATCACATAGGACACACACATACACACACAGAACAGCGTGAGTCATTCAGTGGTTGGTCCCCATTGGGAATTGAATGGATCCTGGTCATTATCAGAACACGACCTCCTCTGCATCTTTCAGTGAGATACAATTAACATTAAACATTTATGTCCACCTACATACTGACCCACTTCCTTAACACAAACACTGTTCTCTCTACCGTATGTTTCATACAGCCATGAACATACATTGAGATTCATGTACTGTGTATCATATAGCTTTACATATGTATCTATTTCACACTTACCGTCTACAGAGGAAAAACAGGCTCACAGCAAATGATGCAACAGGAACTGTCTACAGAACCTTTTAGCTCCCCTCACGGGCTGTGGGTTCCTCCATAAAATCCGTCATCGGAGCGGTTCGGATATCCCTCGCTCCCATTTTCATCTCTCTGCATTAATCTGCACCTAAAACCAAACAGGCAGCGCTAAATTTAGCCACAGACTCAGGCACAGTTTGTCACCGCACACTGAAGCAGCTTAGTGATGTGTTTCTGATGAAGGGCGGCTTCGTCCTTGTGATTAGCTGACGTCACCCACATTTAATACGGCCACTGAGCTGATGTCGCTTAAGCACAGGTCTGTCTGACCCGCTGAGGTGGATCAGAGCCAATAAAACCACAGGAGTGCCGTGTGGCGTCTGCAGGATCTGATTGATAATCATGAAAGTAATATCGGCACGCCGTGGGTGTCATCAAAAGTGGGACAAATAAAGCAATCATCCTCACAGCTCACTGTGCTACACTGGAAAGCTTGTTGTGTCAAATTACGGTCATCATCAACCGCCAGTGTAATCAGAGACTTGCCTTTGTTGTCTCCATGGCAACCACCACATATATCAATCTGGCTGTCAGTGGAGTAACTGATTTGTTAAGAAGGTTCAGAATAACCTGTATTATACAGCAGCGGTGTTATGTCAAACCGTCTAATCACGGCATTCGGTCCACGTGCAATGATTGGATGTTCTATTTGCCTGTCAGAATATGTATTTGCATACCTCCTTGCAGTATTGCAGAAGGCGTGGCTTTGGAGAGTGCTTTTATGCGGGATCTTATGCTTTTAAAACTAGCTTGCTAATGCTATGCACTCCGAAATTGCCAACCCGTGCTTTAAAACTAAATCAATAAAGCTTATAAATACAAAACTGAAATGGAATGAATTTAATTAGATGGAGGCCAAACCCAAAGAGCCAAAAGTGCAAAGAATCTTTCACGCTTCAGCTCATTAAAAGGATGAACAAATCATTTTTGACTCTTTTGGCACAAGGAACAAGCACCAAGCTGGAACACACATGATAGCCCGGTCGTAAACAACCAACAGCCATAAACAAAAAATTGTAATGAAAATCTCAAAGTTGCTCCTGCCAAAAATGGTCAGATCCTCCTTTTCAGTACACCTGTGCCAATTCTGATGCATGTCTGGCTGACCCAGCAGCCAAGAGGAAAGTGAAATCCAAGTGAGCAGATTGTGGTGTCTGACGAGGTAAAAGTGTTATCACTACTGGACTTTTCTGTGGGTTACTGATAATGTCAAAACACACGCCTGCTGTCTCTGCATAAAAGTCTCTCGACACTTTGCTATCATTAGCTTTAATAGCGGCCCAAACCGCTAGAGTAAAGCCGAGAGGAATTCTGTTTCCAGCCAAACTGAGAAAAAATTAGAAATATGCCATTCGAATCCCGACGCTAGAACATTTTAAAAGAAACCATAATATAATTATAAATGAACATTATGTTTTCTATACAACAGTTATACAAATAATGTTTTCTTTTTTGCGATAATCGCTAAACGTTATGATGTAAATTCACAGCTACAAAGACATCTATACAAGTACTGTATAAACAAACTTTTCCATTTATAAATTTACACTACTCTGATACCTCCAGTATTAAAACAAATGATCACAATTTTCACCAAAAAAAAAACTTATTTACATCCGACATTTAGATAACTTTACTATAGAGAAATATAGATATTAAAATATATTTATATTTAATATAAATATTAAACGAGGTGTTTTAAGTTCAGCCCACATAAAAGAGGGCAGTTGCACAGTGTGCACTGAACCAGGACCAGCGCCGGAGATAATGTTTTTGACCTGGTTCAACAGAGTTAAAAGGAGCAAGAAGAGAACCGGACAAACAACATCATTGTACATGTAATGGTATTGCAAAAATACCTTGTCCAAAAAAAGCATATGTGCTACCATGACACTTTCTATTTTAACATTATTGTAACATAAGGTATCAGGTATACCTCATATTTCAATTTTTAACTATTGTAAAAACAAATAATTGACATCCTCTAGCGTTTTGTTGCCAGTCAAAACAGCTACAACGACAATATTCCGCTAAGCGATATAGTTCATTAGCGTAACTATAGGGCGTGTACGGTTGCCAAGCAACGCAGCATCTCGGTGCATTATTAAATTACAAATCTGAGCGGATACGAGTGCGTGTATATCGTCTGTGTATAAATATAATTGATACCTTTAATTATAAACCGTTTTATAATACCTTTAATGTTTTAACATAAAGATACGATGTAAAAAATACTGTTATAAATAGTTGTTACAGAAACGTTGGTTATATTGGATACAGTCCATCTTTTATAGCAATAAGCAATATAATTTATCGGTTATTGCATGCTAGATGTTCAGACATCCACATGACAATATTTTCATTAATGTAAATAGCGGGAGAGAAAAGCTCCTGAAAAACTAATACAGCTGTCTGTACTTACAGACACGGGCAGATGGTGAACAGCGGCGCGCGGATAAAAAAAAAGAGCAATTGTTCTTTCAATGGGGCTCATTGTCTTTTACCCCCGTTGTGAGGCGACAGCGAAGGGTGAAACAAAAGAACTTGAACCCGGAGCACCTGCTCACGGACACGAGATTAAACCCCGGGCTGATTGTATTGGGATCTCGGGGGCGCGTCACGCCTGATCAAATGATGCTGCAAGCGTGAGGCCGTGAACGCGCACCAACTGGGACGATGCACATGGAAATGAGTCCTAACGACCAATATAAGATTCCTCTACGAAATAAAGGCAGCACGTAAGATTAAGGAACTGGGGTGGGGGAGGGGACGATTTGAACAAGGCCAGATGGAGAGCCATAAATTAGTTTTCAGTAAGGATCATGCACGTCGAGTCATTTGTGATGCTGTGCTAATGTGTTTTGAGAACTTCGCCAGCAGATTTTGCACCACGTCTGAACTCAGAGTGACGTCTGGTGCTTTCCTGTCGGCTGTGTTGGCTTCCAGATATCACGGATAGACTTTCAGCAAAATATCTTATCCATGAGTCACTGGTAACATAACCTTATCCATTACTGTAAACCAGGTACAGTCAGTTTAAACAGAATACACAAAGTTGTCCAATACAGATCACAGCGGAAATATTCTATCCGCCTCGCAATAAAAAAAAATAATAAGGGAAAAGTAAATTTTTTTGCAATACAGTTTGCCATTGTGAATGAATGCTATAATATTCTAGAATATATTATAGCAATATTCTAGATTAATTCTCTTCTTATAAGCATACGCGAGTCGTGTTATACAATTTTCTTTTATTTAGACAACCCAAATAAAAGGCACATAAAACATGTTTACGTAATTATTTCGGACAGACTTACATTTTACAAAATGCAGGAATGTTTCTCCTTTCTGCTACTCAGAAAGCCTAATCTTCATATATACAAAATTACCACTGTTAATGTCCTAATACAAAAGATTTATAAAAGGTTATTCTGCCGTTTTCCGCTCGCGTGTCTATCTGTACTCTAAGATTCTTGCAGCTAAACAGTTTTGTACAAACATATACATTCAACCTCTTTTACAGGGGCTCCAAAACCATCCAGTTCATCAACTGAATTAAAACGACATAACACTCGATTATAAAATGTTCCTTATTGGTTTAAATTTGGCAAACTAAAGAGGCAACTGTAACGCATCTATCAAAGAAATGCTTAAATTCGCATTCTTACTCTCCCGCAAACTAAACTATGAAGACATGCTTCGTTCTAGTGTGATGGCAGAATCAAATGCTTCACACACGCTCACAAACAAACACGGGTTACGGGTTCGTCGCGTCTGATCAGGAAATGAGTCTCAGTGCTGGCGAGGACGGCATTTGTTCGGACTGTCTAACGCGTCAAAAGCTGTGGCAGGAAATGTACCCATAAAATTGCATACAATTAAATCACATAATTAGTGTTTTCAATACGGGAGTCTCTTCTCACTGGCTCATGAAGCTTATAGAGAAACGCGACTGACGTAACGTACCTAAAATCGTTTAGATGGGCTTCATATGACTGACACGTGACTGACAGCTCACTCATTCTACTTGTTCTCATTAACACACAATTATTAGCCGAAACTGACTAGCATGCGACCACCCAACAGTGTACGAATTTCCAGAACTGGCCTGTAAACATTCTTCATTACTTCAAGCTGAGGAACCGTTTTTACACCACGTCTGTGGGCTTTAGCTACCGAATACTACTAGAACTTTCCTACAAAAGTTCAAACCGCCATAGCAGAACAGTGTTAATGACTGAAACTGCCTGAAACTCTTTGTGTGTGTGTGTGTGTGCACACTGAATAAAGCTCAGTTTGAAAACGACTTTGATGTCTTTCTACTTCCACTCACAAATCAAAAACAAAACAGGTAAAATATTTACAAACAAACAGTAATTTTTTTAAGGGTCGTGTCATGGGTTCCATGCACAGCCTTTAAAAAATGAGGAAATTAATAACAGCTTTACTGGACGACTCTGCACACTTCCTGAGCAGACGTTTCATAAAAACAGGGTTATAAAATAATACTTAAAATAGACCTAAAAACTTTGGCAACATACATCTAACTGAAAATTTTAGTACGCATCAATGCTGCATTCACTAGATGGTGCCATTATATAATGTAGTTATATAACACTCATGGGCCCTGTCAACAAATGTACTATATACGCAAGGTACCTCATGCTCTGTGCCTGACAGGTTGATGGACCTTATAGGCTCAATATTGTATACGGTCTCATCAACCTATCAGCCAGGTGACTTTTATCAGGGTTGAAGCTAAACTCTGCAGGATACTGGGCCTCCAGAAACAAGGTTCCCCAATCTGGTGGTGACTGTCAGGTAGTACCTTGCTATGTCACCAAGCTTCTGCTAAGGAAGATATGATTAGCATCCTTTGTTAGCCCTTGAACAACATTTCAGCCAAAGATACATTGTCCAAACCTAAACTCAACCCATAACTTACCCCAAAATCAGAGGGAAATAATAGGTTGATAGGAGCCTCAACCCTGTCTTAAGACCTATACCTAAAACTGACCCTAAACCTATTCATACAATCTGATTGGCTGATAGAAAGGTGGTTCCAGGACCAATAACAACGCTGATCCAGGGGAATGTCCTACTTGGTAAAATCATGTTCACCTAGTCTGATGAAGTTCACACCAGAACCCTCAGGGGAACGTAACAGCTACAAAGGGGGGCGTGAGCACAAATCTTAAAAACACAAGGATAATGGGACACCCAGCAATTTTGTGGACTTCACAGATATGCGTGTATACTTCACAGACACACACCGTGCATATCAAAATACTTGATCATAAGATAATACTGCCTCTTTAAACTAGAGATATGAGTTCAGTGCAAGACTCTTTCCTTTCTCCGTTCTGTAAGAAAAACTGTCACGAAACAAAGTAAATAATAGGAGAACAAAGATGCTCTCCACTCACAGATAAAAAACAACAGTTGTAAACAGTGTCCTGACAAACACTATTAATAACGAAAACAAAAACCATAACTGATAGTCAAAAAAAAATATCAGCCAGCATACACAGCTGTACCTTTTCAACACACTCACGCACACACACGCACAATCCAATTTTTTTAAATTTTCTGACAATGGAAGCAACTGTTATTTTTGACTGATTTCCTTAAATACTGATTAGCACGTCTCGCCTCCAGAACTTAAAATAATCCACCGGCACTCCGTTGATATAAAAACAAAACAAACAAATAAAAAACAAGTGTTCAAAAATGCACATGAATTATTGCATTTGTCCTTTAAAAACATGCCTTGCGACAGAGTTGCTCACCATGTGCACAAAGCGCAATGGTATCGCAAGTTCAACGGGTAAATCAACCCGGGCAAATTTTTCGCTAGTGTTGCGATGCGGCGGTGTGACCCCCACGCGGGTCTCGGGGGTCAGTGTTGAAGTCCAATAGAGGTCAGGGCAGGAGGCTGGTCAGAAGAGTCCGTTTACGACCGGGTTCTACCAGGGTGGCGAAGATGGCAGGACCTGGGACAGGAAGGACATGCTGTCCATGGGTCTCATGGCGATGTTGAGCGGGGTGGCGATGTTCATGGGCATTGGGGTGGTGATGGCCACGGGGTGGGCGATGTTCATCGGTGCGGTTGCCGGGATATTGATGGAAGCGATGTTCACTGGCCCGGTGATGGTGACCGGGTGCTGCAGGCTGACTGGAGATGTGATGTTAACGGTGTTGGTGGAGATGTTCATCTGGGCCGCTATGGTAACAGGGTTGCTGGTGTTGCCACGGTTCATCGTCGTGGTGATGGGGGCTGCGGCTGTGATTGGTGTGGCAGAGGCAGAGTTGCAGACTTCGGTGTTGTCTATTGAGTAAGAAGGGAGGGAGAGAGAAAGAAAGAGCGAGAGACAGCGTATCAATGTTTATTACAAGTATATGTGTATTCTGCTCCCAAACTCTCTGGGTGTCTTTACTGGTGTGTCTTATTTGTAATAAATGGCCTTGTTGTTAAAGAATAACTTCATCCTTTAGCTGATTGGTAACTGGGGCTACCAATAACATTTTAATGATATTACTTCGATGACCCTGTAAACACTCAGAGAAAATGTTTGCATTTGCGATTGCTCAAAAGTTATTGGGACAAAACCGTTATTGTGTGTCTATCTACTTTTCCACCCGGGTTTGTTTCATTTTTACCTTTTTGTAGCCCAGAGTGGTTCCACTGCCAGTCTCCTATTCAGAAACAGATAAAGGGGTTATGATGGGCTGCCAGATGCAGCGATGCATTGTGGGATGATTTTTGGTACGCAGCATCGGATGCGACTTCAGACATAACTTATAGCGTCTCGATACAACAGATTTACTTTCATAGCCATCATAGAGGGACCTTTCATCAAGTTGAGTCAATTCCATTGAGAATTAAAACAATTTAAAAACAAAAATTTGGCTATGTGACTACAAGAGGAGGAAGATGTGATCAAACTAAACTACATGTGAGAAACAGATGTATCGTTTTAGAGGTGAACTCAATCTGGGACAAGGGAGCGTTAATCAATCACAATAAATGTGATAAATATGTGTAAATCTAATGATGTGGAGGTGGGGTTCTCATAATAAATAAGCTTAGGTTAGCCAACAAAAAGATGGCAAAAGTGTCATGGTGTCAAGGTGTAGTTAAAAAAAGACTTAAGACCCAATACTACACCTAAAACATCTTCCAGGAATTGTCCACACACTAACAGGATTACAATCTAAGCTGGGAAATTGGTTCTGGATCACTAAGACAGGGGTTTGTAGTACCAATAAGGAAGCTAAAAACTCTGAACCGGGGCTCTGCAACACGGCAGTAAACGGAACAGCCTGAGGACGGAGTCACCTCTAATAAACCAGAGAATTTGGGAGCTGACAGGAGCTCAAAGCATGGAGGACACGATGAGAGTTTTAGTAGAATGATGTCAGAGAACTACATCACAGAACTACATGAGAACTACATGAGTCACCCAGAGAGCCGGGGAGAGTCATTATCCGACTAAAAGCTGATTGGCTGTTGGGGCAGCCAATCACCTTGCACTTACCTTTGTTGCAGGTGTTGTTGAAGTTGCTCTGGCCGTGTGTTTTTAAGTGGCTGGTGATGTAGGCGGCGCTCAGCATCTTGCCGCAAACATTGCAGGTAACTTTCCCCTCATGTCGTATCATGTGGGACCGAAGTCTGTCTTTGGTGGCAAAGGCTGATGTACAGGCCTACAGCGAACATAAGAAATGCAAAACATCACTAACAGGCCAATCCGACCGGCTAAACTATCGTTGCACTATTCCAAAGTTTTGATTCCCACCGTTACTTGACATTTGAAGGGTCTCTCTGAGGAATGAACGTGCTTCACGTGGCAGCTGAGATGGTCTGGCCTGAAAAGAGATGAAAAAATGAATCAATTACATCACATGAACGAAGGCTACATTTCTGTAGCTTAGCATAGTAGCATCAAGCATGTTGCAGATTAAAGGACAGTGCACTCAAAAAGGTGCTAAAGAACAGTGGCGGAAAGCCAGCTCCACATCAATAACTTTAAATCTCTGTGGTGGCTATAGTCATAAGACACATGGGAACCAATCAGATTTGAAGTTACACAATCAGGCTGCAGCCATGTTGGCTGTACCTATTTATACAGAAATGTTTACATTCAAACATGCTGCTTCGATCACAACATTTTCGCAAATGTTATTAAATTTGCTTCCGTTTACCTTTATTAACAAACTGGAGTCGTACAGTTTATTTCTATAATGGAAGGATGGGCTTCAAAATCTCAGGCACTATTGACTGCCTTTTTAAACTGGAAAGAACCTGGATAATATTTACTATAACTCCTTTTCATTTTTAATATTTGGAGGCCATCGACAGACGAACAGCGTACTTTACAGAGCTTCTGCTTAACAAAACTCACAACCAGTCTTATTGTCATTGCAAATGGTTTCACTTAGAATCAATATGTTGCTCAGGGTGAAAGGGTCCAGCATAGTAAGGCTGCTTGTCCAACAGTACTCTACACTGTCAACACTGTCACACTAATCCAGTGGTTTATGTTTTATTGCTAAAATCTGCTTGGCGGCACTGACAGCAAATCTGTTTAGGATTTGTGTGATGTGAATCACAATACAGATTTTGGTCAATGTGAACTGAAACTAGAAGTGAATTGCTAACAATTAACTTTATTTGTAGGAATATTTTGCCAAAACTTTTCTAATATCACCTCTTTAAAAGTAACAAAACCTTTCTTGGAATTTACACTTGACAAAAGTGTGTTTTAACATGCCACAATTTAGAATAACAAAATGCAATGTGAAAGCAGAGCACAGGGGAGGGGAACAAACAAATCCAGAACAGTACTCAATCAAATCCAGATTTGGATTTCAAGTAAATGTTCCAAATGTGAAACTGCCACAACCACCACTGCCTTCCAAAGGTGGCGGTACATTTTGTGCCCAGGTGGTATTCTTAGGGCTAGTCAGGGCTCTAAATACATCTCTTTTTAAGTCTGTTTAACTGTAAGATGTTATAGACAAGCTTATACAGAGTCCTAAAGCAGCTGTGTGTTTGCGGGCCGAGTGACTCAAAGGAAACCCCAGCGCTGATCCTCCAAGACAGAACAAACAGGAGGGAAGAAGGGA
>JAZGTJ010011117.1:0-17292 GCA_036877575.1 Botia almorhae
TTCTTTTGAAGGCACAGGAACATAAAATATTCATCCAATCATTGCACTTTGTTACTTACACAGTGTATGGGTGAATGCGCGGAGCTATAGTCCGCTGTGAGGCAGAATGCAGAATATCTGGGGGAGTCATCATCAGGTAAAACTGACCTACACCAGAGAGAAGAAAATTATTCACATGCATCTTACAGACGCTTTTATCCAAAATGACTTACATTTTATCAGTTGTGCATTCTCTGAAATTACACTTTTGTTAATGCTGTTGCTGGTGCCATGCTCTTATAACACTTTTAAGGTCAAATAATCACACAAGGCCAAACTGCTGTGATTCTATCCACAGATCAGTCAGGAAAGCCCTCGTACCTGCGGTTTGTGCCAGTGAGGGATCACCTGCAGTCTGCACGGACAGGGCGGTGGCTGTTCCCTCGCTCACAGAGGCTTCTGGGAAATATGCACAACGCGGATCCCCTCCGGTACGTTCTCTAACAGGATTGCCTCCGCTGCGCAAAGGGTTTTGAATTACCGTCTGGGAGGAAACAGTTACATAGCAGTTATATATAGTACATAATAGTTGCGGTCCATTAGCGATATCGTCTGGCATTTAGTCATTCAGTATAATATTTATCTTCTGCTCTAATGTGTTGTCATGTTCTGTTTTGAACGCTATTGAGTGCTGTTAAACATTTCAGTCCAATATAGAACTATGAGCAGAATGCGATCCTAAGTGATAGTGGTGCTGATGCTGGGCAGGAGTTGGTTGTCATGGCACCAGCTGTGATGATTCCGTACCTGTGTGACCGCCTGCTGGGCTCCGGTGATGTTGGCTGAGGACAGCACATCACCCGCCCCTCCCTTCCCTCGAACATCTGATACCTGGATCACTCGATAGGTCACCTAAAGGGCAGACAGAGGCCCTCACTGCATTCTTCAAAGATATATGATTAAACGAATAGTACAACCGAAACTTCCGTTACTGTTTATTCTTGTATGCTGACGTGTGTTCTGTATATTGTATGTATCATAAAAAAAGCAGCTTAATGACAGCTTAATTTAACACGTGAATGTAAAGCTTCTATAGTTAACATGCTGTCAGGTTTAATGTCAATGACATTTGACACAAAAAGTGACATTTAATGTCATTTGGATGACGTCACCGACATCAAACCTGACACACTGAAAGCTGCAACATTTGATTTAAAAGCAATTTCAGTGAATTTAACATTGAATTGAATTTAACCTGCAGTCTGTTTCTCACACAAAGCTGTCATTTATTTAAAGGTTTTTCATGAACGTGAGCAGGGCACTCTCCTCATTCTGTTCCTTTATATAAGGAACTATGTCAACAACCACTTAGTATTGTGGGACCATGACAACCCTACAGTGATCTGGGTACCATGACAACCCTACAGAAAAGTAATTATAAAAAAAACAAGACTTTTACCTGCTTCTGATGGCCACAGAAGCTGACATGTGATTCAACACCCGAAAATGTTTTTAGGAGTGTTTTTAGCACACAGCATCTCCTGACTGAATTTTTAATTCATCCGTTTAATATCCAGCCCTGCAGTCGTGCAGCGAGCTGTGGATGATCTAATTTAAAGGTTCGAGAACAGCACAGTTGTTCCGTAAAAGAATAAGTATTTGTGGAAAAGCCCTTAACAGCACCCCCGCCTAATCTCCCCGTCATGTGACTCGCCTGCTGACTGACATGTGACACAGGCTCAGTGCCAATCCCAGCCCGAAACTGCAGTCACATGACTGTCCACACTAATGGTACTAATGAGCAAATCTCATGAAAACAGGTCCGGGTTACATTCTGCCTCAAAATCAAAGTAAAACAAGCATGAATTTATATTTTGCTTAAAGGAAATGACTTTCGGGATAATTTAGAGCTTTTGCAATGTGATATCTTAAAGAAAATGTCACAATGCAAAATCTCCTAAAAACAAGCTTCTGTTGAAAACTTTTCTTAATTTCTTATTTCCTTCTTTTGATTTTGAAGTGAAAAATGACCCGGACAGTGTTATTGACAGTTTTTGTCAGAATGAACAGAGAAAAACAATACTATTTTACCTCTTCTATTCTTCAGCATCCAGATAAATTTACAATGTCTGACAGAAAATCTGCTGTTCCTGCACTCATAAAGGACGATGTTGAAAAGATAGCCCACCTGTCCCCCAGAATTTTCCATGCGAAATTGACAGGGAATGTTGCCATCCACAAAGGCTGAAGGCTGGGATACCCTGGTGCCTGTGACGGGGGCGCCTAGAGCGGCTTTATTCCCTGTATTAGCTGAAAGAAACCAGATCAATGAAATGATGCCACACACTGACACATAACTGCTTTTAAATTAATCACAGCATGTCACAAAGACTCGACAACACAGAACAGACAATGCTCAGTTTTCTGGCATCTACCGGATATAAAGCGTCTTGGGGATAAAGAAGTATATGAGAAAAAAGAAAACTGCTTCAAATTACGCATGTATTAAGACACAAACATCCTCTTACCCATTACACAATAAAAACACATGATTTTCATGCACAAAACATAATGCCATACCTTCTGTTATCTGAACAGCCTTCTTTTCTGGTGTTTTGTGACTGTAGACAAAAAGATTTAAAACAGATTCATTAAAAACATAAGTTGTTCTTGCAACATTCATAATACTAAACGTATTTTTCTTGAAACACGTACGTCTAAAGGATTAACCTGAACAGATAAGAATCTACGAACGCTAAAATTTAAGTTTTGTTAAACTCTCCCACAAGTCACAGAACGACTTTGAGAACCGCCAGAAGTTTTTGTTGAGATTTGCTCTGCAAACCTAATGCAGAAGACGCATATGATCCCCAGTGATGAACTAACAGCTGGATAATGCAGCAATGCAGTCACAATCAAACTGCATTCAACTTTTCTTGATTCTTGAATCTTCAAACGTACACAGCATGTCATTTCCTAAATGTGCTCCACGAGCCCTGAGTGTTAGGAAGTTGGATGCATTACCTCACTGAAGTGCGTAAGTTGTGCTTCAGCATGTCCGTCTAACTGCAGTTGACACGCGAGTGGAAGTGTTGATCACGGGAACAAACACTCAGGTCATGTGAGTAATCTTCTTTCTTTTCTTCTGTCGGTTGCTAGGTGGGAAACTAACTAACTTAGTTGCGTTACTGCCACGAACTGAGCTGGAGTACAGAGCAGCCGGGAAACTTGACTTTACTGATTTTTTGTTGTGAAACATTTTAACCATCCAAACATGACGATCTATGATAAACAGTTTAATACTATAGAGTATTATAGCAATACTCTACCTTCTTATTTTTTATTATCAGCAAATAACGTAAAGAATATGTCTGTAATAAATAGCACCGTGTGAACTACAAGAAACGCAAGTTTCATTACACAATTCTTACTGCAAGAAAGATAAAAAGAGAGAAAGGAAATTGTAACGGGGTACTGCTATAATTTGAGTAATTCACTGTCTTTTTGTTGCGTTTACACGACTGTCACCAGCAGATGTCCTCAGCGTTCTTCGTTTCGAGTAAATGGTTTAATTGATTTGTTTCGCACAACATTTGTTGTAATGCGCTCGTTTAATCGCAGCCCATGACAGTATACAAGCACATCGGTGTTGCATATTGTAATACACTTGAAATATTAAGGACTACAATAATTTTACTTTAAGCTGAACATGTAAAAAACGATTAAGGACATTATAAACGAACAAGTGTTCGGATACATTTGTTCACTTGCTATCTTCGTCCAAATACAATCGCCCGGGTGTATTTGTCGCATGATACGTTTTGCTTTGAGTTACAAAATACACACAACCTTTCACCTACTTATCAAAGGAACGACTTTTAACTTAGTTTCCGTCAGAGCGCTGTTGTAAGAGCACACGTAGAAACGCATTGGCCACAACTCTGGATTTGATTGGCAGCTTGCTGATTTGAAGAATCTTATTGGCTCAGGAAACGGGGCGTAGCCTTAAGAGCCCGCCCCCAAATAGTGTCACAGCGATAAGCCTCCGGATTGATCCCCTTACTGGAACTCATTCGTTCCCGCGGTAGTCCTGCAGCAGACGGTTGAACGTACACGATGAGCGCTCGAGTTCTTGTCGGAGTTAAACGGGTCATTGACTATGCTGTCAAGGTATACACACAAATCAGTAAATTTCAGATCTCAGTAAATCCTTCCAAATATTTTTGGTTTAACAGTGGGCGGTTCATGACCTCAAAGTGAGCTGACTTTAGCCGGTTGTGCTATTGAATGAGGTTAGACTTGAACCGGGGTGTTAGATCAAGGTCAGTCTTGTATATGGACCTGTGTTGATTTTCGTCCACGATTTCATGCGTAACGAGATACAACACTTTTGCATTATGAATATTTAATTGGGCATAATAATATTGGGCAATGAGTTGCGGTTTTGCTTTCAGCACAGCTGACCTCACCCGACCTCAGCTGTACTTTTATGAGCATGGATCGTGAATGTGGGTAGTTAAGTTGTCTTGTAGCGTAAAATACTGTACCAGTACTGTCATCTACAACTAGTTTCTTAAAGAGTATCATCACTTTAATGTTTGTGATATATATAAATAAATTCTGCGTGTTATTATAAAGTAATTCATCAAAAGTACATTGTCAGATATTGAACATTGTCCGAGAGTAATAATTAATGAGTGTTCTGGAGACGAAACTAATCTGTACCTTTGGCTAGTAAGGTACTTGATGTTTTACACTTCTTGTTTGTGCACTACTTGTATGCAGGTTCACACCCTGATTGATTGGTTTTATTGAATTTGCTGGTTATCAATACATTGTCCAACATCTTGTTACCAGTATGTGATTTTCAAAGCAGTTTAAAACAGACAATGTTCTGGTTATTGGCATCTGGTTATCGGTCATTTGATGTCAACAAACCTCAGAGCTGATTCAGCTGTGAGCCAGTAACCCTTAAACTTTTGCATGGGAATATTGATTCAGGAGTATGTGGACAGCATTACTGAGGTTGGTAGAGATACAAGCAGATTACTGAGTGCCGTCTGCATGCAAGTGGGTTATGAAACAGCCCCCATGGTATCTGGATCTGTATGCGTCCTCTGTGCTACCCTTGGCAGACCATGCACACTAAGGTTAATCATGTAGCCTCATGTTTAGAATGAGGCTGTTATTGTATTGTACCTATTACCATCTTAATCCACACGTGTGATGAATAACTTCAACAGACCAATTAAAACCAATTTTGGAATGATGAAAGACACAGACATCAAAATTCTGTCATAACTTTCTACTCATGTTGTTGGTTTCGATTTTTGTCCGTACACTCTTCAGATCCGAGTCAAGCCGGATCACACCGGAGTGGTTACAGATGGTGTCAAGCACTCGATGAATCCCTTCTGTGAGATCGCAGTGGAAGAGGCCGTCAAACTCAAGGAGAAGAAGCTTGTGAAGGAGGTTGTTGCTGTCAGCTGCGGCCCTCAGCAGGTTCAGGTTGGAAAAAACGAACATTTGAAGCACCGAAAGTTAACACTTTTTTCACAACTTCTGCACCGATTCATTTAACATTCACATTGTGTTTACAATGACTCTTTTTTTTTTAATGGGATTTTTTATAGTTCTCGTCTGGAGTTGACAGCTGGTTCATAATTTACTTTGCTAGGACAAGATACTGAATTGCAGCTTATCAGTAAAGGAACTAATATAGAAATGTGTGTTGTAGGAGACGATCCGGACGGCTTTGGCCATGGGTGCTGACCGCGGGATACACGTGGAAGTGTCTGGAAAAGACTATGAGACACTTGGTCCTCTGCAGGTCTCCAAGATTCTGGCCGCACTGGCTAAGAAAGAAGAGGCCAGTCTGATTATACTGGGTAAACAGGTAACTGGCTCAACTTTCATCATTTAACTGCATTAACATATTCCTGAAGATTTATCAAAGGTTCTTTGAGTTTGTAACTGTGGATTTGTGACGTTCTTTTAGGCCATAGATGATGATTGCAATCAAACCGGGCAGATGACAGCAGCCCTGTTGGACTGGCCCCAGGTCAGTTTTCTAGTTTTGTTGTCATCCGTAAATATATGTAGTGGTGAGTGATAAAACAAGCATCACTATTACTGTTGCTCTTGCTTGGAGTTTTGTTGCTGTGCTATGTGATGTAATACATCATGTAATACATAAAGGAGGTTTGGTACGGAGCTCATGAATGAACCATGACTAATGATGAAACAGAAACTATCTGTTTTGTAATCATTCATTTTCTAGGGAACATTTGCCTCTGAGGTGACCATAGATGGAGAGAAGTTGAAGGTGGTGAGAGAAGTTGATGGTGGACTGGAGACCATTAAGATCAAAATGCCAGCTGTGGTGACCGCAGACCTCCGCCTCAACACGCCCAGATACGCCACACTGCCCAACATCATGGTACAGTGACAACACTGTAAAGTAGCGACCACAATTGTTTATTATACTGAATGCCTGCGGTACAAAAAGTGTGGAGCAACACACATAATTCCAATGCAGCTTTACAGAGAATAATGTCTTCTAAATCTCCCTTTAATTCAAGACAATGGCAGTTTTTAAGATGTCTTCAAGTAGTTGAAGAAGTAACCTTTAGAGAACCCAAACCTTGTATGGCTAGTCGTCATCTTGTGCGTTTGTAGAAAGCTAAGAAAAAGAAGATAGCCAACATGAAGCCTGGAGACCTGGGAGTAGATGTGACCTCACGCTTGGAGGTGCTCAAGGTGGAGGAACCTCCACAGAGACAAGCTGGAGTGAAAGTGGAGACCGTGGAAGATCTGGTGGTCAAACTGAAAGAGGCAGGAAGAATATAGGGAAAGCCGATAGAGGAGGAGCAGAGCAGACCACCAATGAAGGTAAAAATACTATTGTTAAACACATCATGTTATAAGAAACTAAACTGCCATTGATTTGCTGAGAGACTTTGTTGTACTATAAAAACATGCTGTAACTTTTTTAAACCGAAAACCATTTATTGAAACCAAGCATCTGAAACGACTGAGATTTACACGGATTCATACATTTGAACAAATAAGCACCCACATTTAAACCTCATTAACCCTTATTAAGTGTTTATAAACTGCCTTTATTCTTTATGCTTTGTAACGATTCTGTTTGTATTGTGTCGTGTATTTTCGTTAATCTTTTATTGTTTTTAACATCTGCAGGTCTTTTGTGACTGGTGATAAAACAAAATCCAACTTTAATCAAACTCTGAGGCCAGTGAAGTTGGTGTCGGCCCATCACAAAGCCAGACCGATATAGTTTCTGCTCCTTTGTGTTTTTATCTATTTCATATTAATGTGGATGCTGAGAGACGCTGTCCCTTTAAAAATCCATCCACCCCGGCAGGGGGTCACTTGTTTTTCAGTGCATTTTAATAGAGTCTATTAATATCTTAGGAACAAAGAGTTTATTTCCTGTACTTTTGAAAGCACTAAGAAGCCATTATGTTCACATTGTGTGTATATATCAATGGGATATGATCAATCAAAACATTGGAAACCTCACTTGACCTGTAGGGACCTTATCTGTATTAGTTGTGTAATAAATTACTATTACAGCATGAATAAGCCACGTGATCTATTCTAGCTCTTGTCAGGTTATGTTGTCGTTTAAAGTTAAGTATCATTTTTGACTGGACAGTGTCTCTCAGCATGGAAAGCATAAATCTGATCATAAACACATTACCACAAGCGCCTCTGGATAAATTCTGATTGTACAGTATCATTCAATCACAATAAATGTAGTCTTTTTCATATGCATATAATGTTTAGCTCATTATTTTACAACTGGGGATGTTTGGAGAGAAGACTTTTCCCAAATGAAGTTTTTTTTTGTGTAAAATGATCGGAAGCAATCGTTCTTTTGCTGTTATATAGAAGGGCATGTACGAAAATGTTACTGTGATGGTCAACATTTGTTTCTCCACTATTTGTTTGCTTGCATATCATGTTCTTAATTTGTTGGGAACATAAACAGGAAAACTACAGGAAAACCTCCAGACTGTTACCATGTACCACCCGTCTGGTTTACTGGTAAACAGAGAATGCTGGGAAAATAAATGCATGCAGGCTCTGCCTAATGAAGACGTCAGATATCGCTCATTTTTTATACACATTGACTTGATGTTGGCAATTTCAACTGTTGCAAATTGTGCCTTTTTGCAACAAGTTTAAAGAGAAAGTGGGAATTATGTTGACAACTTGCCAGATATTACATGAGCCTATTTTCTCATTTTGAACCCCGGTGTTCACTCAATTAAACTGACGATACTGTTTAAGTTGATGCATTTTAATGTAGTTGAGTTATGAATTGCACAAATTGTATTGCCCTTTAGTGCAACAAATTGAGGGGAAAACTTTTCGCCTTCCCTCAGAATTAAACATTTTAATACATATGAAACACTTTTAACGTATATGACAATGATTAGTTAAGATAATTTGTCGTCGTTGTGCACGAAACACAAGCCTTCCTCGAGGTGGCGCGAGACTGCGCAGAAAAGCGGGATACTTCACCTCTTTTTAAATCTATTTAAATCCATTTATTTAGATGATTGATACTTGCTATACAAATGCAATCCTAAAGCACGATCTCCATATTTCTGAGGATTAGAAATGTTTTCTACTCGTCAAACACCATCGTGTCTATTCCGAGTAGAAAAGTATCAGTGATCACGTGATCACGCTGCGTATGCGCCTCAAAAGTTACACACGAATTATTATAGATACAGTTTCTACGTTTACAGTATTAAATTCTTTCTGTATATATATGTATATATATATATGCACAGTTGACGTTTATGTAAATGTTTAGAGTTTATCTTAAGACTATTGATTGGATGGTGTTGCGCAGGTGAGACTCACCTGTGTGACTAGAGGAGGAGTTTAGAAACGTCTCTCAACATACTTCGTGCGAGTATCTCGCACCTGTGATGGAATAACATACCTTTAACCAAATCATCAAAATAACTGATCTACAGGAAGAACTGTGTTTAGTTTGGTTTTGTCGCTATGCAGACGATCTTGGATTTGATTATTCTTCTCTTCGTCACAACAGGTAAAAGAAACATGTCATATCTCCTCTCACACTCGCATGTATTTTACGCTCATTATCATTTGACGTAGAAAATGCTATTACTCAGAGTAGTAAAGCAAGCAACAGTTTTCATAAATATTTAAAAAGATCATCAAACTCTATATATTTAATAATAATTATTATTATTCAGGAACAAATTTTTTATTGTAAAATACAGAATATTTAAAGCACCTCCTAGGACAAGTACATTAAAAAGTAAAGTTACATTTGTTATATTTTAATACTACTAAATACAATTTTCCAGTATAGTCATATTCTGTAGTCATTTCGTCTGCTTTGTAGCTGCATGTTAGCACACTGTTGAATTTACAAACACTTAGCAGGACAAATGCATAAAAAGGTGATTTAGAATGAATAACGTGTTTGGTGGAAATTACTTTTGGTATTGAGATTACAATTTATTCTGCTCTCCTGATATGGTTGGTTTTGCTTGAAATGACATTTAACACTGTTAATCTGGAGCCGTGTGAAACATCATTAAAGTGTAGTGTTTAATGATATCGGCTGGTAAATGTAGGGTTAAAGGTTTAAATTCTTCAAGTATTGATCCACGTCTGTAACATGACAAACTTACCGTTAATTTAATGTTGTTCTACTAGTGGAGTTTGCTAAAGCAAGTATGAGTATTGCTCATACTATAAAGATCCTGCCATATGTGTACTACAGAGATCAATGACACATCAGAGCATGCAGCTTGTTAAGAAGAGGTTTAATATTATTTTTAAATGGTCAGATGTTTTGCTTGGTGAATAAATAATAGACTTTGAATAGACTTTGAAGGAGGGACCCATGTCTAAAGACCAGAATATCATAGAAACCTAGGTCAGTAGCCTTCGCAACCACACACCTAACACCTTAGCAACCACCTGGCAACACCCTGGTGTCAATAATTTCCTGTTGTTTTCTCTCCTCTCATAGGTTATGAGTGTGATCTGAGCATCTCTCCGCAGGGCCCTGTGTCAGTTGACGCTCTGGTGGGCAGCAACGTAACTCTCGCTGTATCTCATAGTGGAGCCTCTCAGCCTGTAGTCACATGGTTTATGAAAGGTCTTCCTGTCGCCATCTGGTCCATTAGTGACGGCTCCTCTCCTGAGGTTGCTCCGGATCACTCCAGCGTGTTGAACGTGGAACAGAACGGATCGCTTACCTTACAAAACGTGCCGCTCGATTATAACGGCACATACACTGTGGAAGTGACTAAAATCGGAGAGCTACGAGTTAGCGCCACATTTGACCTCTTCATTTATGGTGAGTATGTAGAATCTGTTTGGACACCGGTTAAGCATTATCTTCCAAAACATTGCAATAATATTTATAAATTAATTATACTAAGTTAATTCAAATTAATGCGTTACTATGTAGGGCTGTTCAATGATTTAGCCGGGAATATCAAATTAATCAATGTCATACATGTTGCAATGATTTTAACACGTTTATCTGGTCGTTGTGTTTCCTAAAGATTGTGTTTATACTAGTTTCACAACTTCTCCTTGACTGGACTTGTGACTATCATAAAGATGTTTTATAAGTGTCCCTTATTTAAATTTCAACAGCTGGAAAGTTTGATTTATTTTCATAGTGATTTGTAATGATTTGATTGTGTTTTTCAAAAGACATCATCAGAAATGTGTCCCTGCACACTGATTCAGACGAGGCCGTTGAAGGAGCGCGTGTGTTCAGCTTCTATTACAGCACAGTGCGGGGTGAAGCTCGGGAGATCCAGTGGCTCTTTAATGGGGTCCAGCTGGAAAATGGATCTCATTATTCCATCAGCGGGAGAAACCTTACAATAAACCAGCCCAGCAGAAATGACACTGGCGACTACACTGTAATTCTCACAAACCCATTTAGCTCTGAGACACATCGCAGAAATATTACAGTGCTGTGTATGTATTACATTTTGTTCAAATGTTTTTGCCTGGTAGATGAAAACATGCACAAAAATGTGTTTTCTATCAACCACCCAGAATATATTAGCATTCACTTAGGACCTAGTGTAACCCAGAGCACCCAAGCTAATGTATAGCAACACATGGCAAAAAACATGCTAAAAAACACCTCCAAGGACCCACAACCAAGCTAACAGAGAACATTCTTAGAATGTTCTCTAAAAAATCTCTCAAAGTTAGCAAAAATGTTTTTGCAGTAACAGTAGTAGAATACTTTTAAGCAATATATATCATATATATCAAAACGTTATTCTTAAGTAGTTAGTGGAACATTTTAGAAATGTTACAGAATTTATGTTTGAATAACGTTCTTATAGCCGAGCAATAATGTTAATGCAACATCTAAAAGAACGTTCTGAGCATTCCTTGATCTTTAAATGAAAATAAATGTAATGAAAATGTTAGGAAAACCTCCATGACACCTCATCACGGTGGATCTAAAATCCTCTCGTATTTTCTTCGCAAATCTGAAGTGCTAGTTTACTTATAAGACACATCATTTTCATCTACTCATACAATTAAAATTTTTCCTAATCATCATTTAACTCCTATTCCAATGCTTTGATGTTTCTGTTTAAATCGCCTGCTTGTCTTGTTACCTTAGATGGTATCCCATCAAAAGGCTTTTATTTTCACCCAACAATAAGCCATTTCATTTACGTCTGAATCCGGTTTCTTCCTTGGCTGTCCTTAGATGGACCAGATATGCCAGTTCTCAAGGTCAGTCCCACAAAAGCTGCCTTTGTGTCTGGAGACTCCGTGTTCCTGTCCTGCCAGGCCGATGGTGTACCGCCCCCATCTGCTGCCTGGCTGTTCAACGGCCGCTCCATTCCTGCGTCTTCAGGAGAAAACGTCCATCTCACAGACGTTAAAGGGAGTCAAAGTGGCATTTACACGTGCGTGTTGACCAACACAAGGACTGAGGCACAGCTGAGAAGAAACATCACTTTAGCTATCTATGGTAAAACTGTGCATTTCCCCTGTGTTTACAAGCACACTGTCGAGTCAGGACGGGTCGTACCAGCATGTTAACGTGTTGTGCATGTAAATATTCGGTGATTTAATCTGCTGACAGTGCAGAAAACCACGAGTCTCTGTTATAGTGACGTCACCCTTAACAAAACAAACAGTTTTGTCATTATTTACTCTCCCTCATGTTGTGCCAAATACATTGGCTGTTTAATTCAGTGAAGCTTTTCCATATAATCTCTGATTGCTATACACCAGAAATAATAGTTTAAATTATTTAGTGCCATTTCAGAACCAGAAAGGAACAAAAGGACAAAAATCAAATGATTTCAGAAAGCTTGTAACTGGCTGCTTGAAAACTCATGGTCACTATTAATTCTGCTTGCATGGAATAAACTGTTCTTTAGTAAAAAAATAAAAATAAAGACAACATTTTTGGAACAACATCAAGTTGAGTAAATAATGAAAGACTCTATAATCAATGTAAGGCAGAATTCTGAGCTGATTTATGTCGATATTAAATTGATATTTAACTTAATTTTAAGTCAATAGAGATTCTAATGGTTTTGCTTTGTTTCATTGCGGTAGAGATTCCCCAGGGCAAGCCGAGGTGCTCCGTACAGGCCACCCGTGAAAACCCGGGCCTGCAGTTTTTCTGTGTGTGGCCAGGGGGCGCCCCAGAAGCACAGTTGTCTTTCCCCAGCCTGAGTGTCAATGACAGCGGAGAGGGCAATTTCAGTATAACTCCAAGTGACATCCAGAGTTTAAACGGAGAGGAAATCATTTGTAAGGCTGGACATCCTCTTATTCAGACAGAATGCCGTGTTATTCCCCGTAAGCTACATTTTTTAACCACGTATATTACCAACCAGTTCAACTTGGTATCTGTAGAATTTATTTGTCGTTTTCAAAATAATAATAAATATTAATTAAATACCATATAATGTTTTTTGTCTTTCGTGTGCTCTTTTCTAAACCAAGTGAGTGACTTGCCCTTGATTGGTCATTTATAAGGTTCTATATCAGTCAATAGCTGCTTTAGAGGGCTGTTGCCCGTGTAGTTAATAGACAGCAAGTTTGCTTGCTTGTTTTTGGGAAAAAGCTTTCGTGTCATTTAATTGGTTATGTGCAGGTGGTCCTGTTGAATTTCTGCCAATCATTTTCACCAACATCAGTCAAGATGAACAGATGACCGTTGTGATCCACTGCTTCACTGAGGCCACACCTACAGCCGCCGTGCACTGGCTCAAAGATGGACACAGACTGGAAAATGGGCCCAAATACCAGATCAGTGTAAACACAACCCAACTCTCCATCCATGATTTTAATGCCAGTTCTACAGACCTCGATACCTACACTTGTCTAGCCATGAATCCTCTTGGCAGCAGAATCGTGAACGCCACATTGCTCGGTACGGCTTGTTGTTGCTTATAATGTGCTGATGTATTAATGAGTAGTTGACCTGATACATTTTGGACTCCTTGGTATTGGTTTGTTGCATGAATTTTAGTTTGGCTAGTTATGAGTCAATGTTCACATATGCTGTATGTGTTCGTCTGGGCCAATTATAGTGCCAAAATATGAGCTAATAACTGCTAAGCTCTAAAAGTAAAAAATGCTATATGTTGAGCTGCCATATTGATTGATTAATTGATTGGTTGATTCTTTAATCATTCTTGTTTCTTTTTGTTTCCGTATTATTTCTTCCTTATTTAAGGGCCTCAGATTTCAGGTTCCGGTATTTACCTGAGTGACGCTCGAACTGAAGTTACTTTAAACTGGGAAGTACCTGCTACCTCTGTCATTACAGGTAAATAATTCAATTAAATCCAGTTTACATTCACTCAGCCTTTATTTATGATAATACAACACAGGTGGAATATTGTTTAGCTTGAATTAAAAGTTGATGCATATTTTAAGGCTTTGATATCCAGATGAAAGGCCCAGATCTCGCTGGATCTTCCCCACCCAGCGATGGTTCACAGTTCCGCACCATCCAAGTGATGCCGGGCTTTGCCAGGGCCGCAAAAATCTCTGGACTCAACCCAAAATCCACATATTACTTTAGGATCATCCCTGCAGCCGGCAACATCACAGGAGAACAATCAGAACAGCACAGGATTCTACCAGGTTATCTTACAGTAAACACAGCATCAGCATTCAGAGAGAAATCAAACTGTCCGAGTTGATCTTTTCTGTACAGCGTACAAGTGAATGGTGAATTAAACTGCTTAAGTTCTGCTTAAAGTCAAAATAGAATCATGATGCTTTAAATAGCCAAACAATAGTTTTGTGTACAGAACAGACAGAAAATTAAGTCATTGTTTGTTTGTTATTGTCTTCTTCAGCTCTAGATAAGTAAATTATTATGGGTGTACTGTTTCTTTAAGAAACCAACTGTGTATAAAAAGTGGCTCATGAAGTTTAATGTGTGCGTGTGTGTGTGTGTGTGTGTGTGTGTGTTTGTTTGTGTGTGTGTGTGTGTGTGTGTGTGTGTGTGTGTGTGTTTATTAGATGCTGGTCTGAGCGAAGCTGTCATTGTTGGTATATGTGCTGGAATCCCCTGCAGTATCGTTTTGCTTCTTGTTATCTTATGTTTCATCTACTGTGGAAAACAAGGTGAGTTTTGGTCCCTCCAGCTGTCTCATTAGCCTTCATAAATAGTGATGATAGAGCGATATATCAGCCAGTCTGTGTAATGTACAACCGCCTGCGGCATACTTTAATACAGCACAAACAGCATGTTAAAAAACAACACTGTTCAATAAAGAAATACATTTATGGAATCCTGCCATTGACCGCGTTGCCAAGTCTGCAGTTTTCCCGCGAAATTGTTTTTTTTTTTAAATTGGGGCCGTGGGTTGTTTTGTTTACCATGAGTTGAAGGTTTGACATATGGCATGATTTATTTGACTGAAATGCTAGCATTGAAATATTCTACTCTACTGTGTACTATACGGTCATTTTAAAGATGTAATTGTGTGCAATGCATAACAGTGACTGTAAAATATGTATTTCAGGTATGGAAGGGGCTTACTTTGAATTTTGGTATTTTGGCTATGGTCATTGGGCTAGTTTTGGCCCAGCGTTAATTTGGCTGGTTTTGTTATACAGACCTGGCAACCCTGGCCATTGACCAATAAGAATGAAGTTTTCCCAAAATCAATGTCCTAAATGTTGGTATTATGTGAGACATTCTGCACTCTAGATATTGGCGATGACATAATCATTAATAAACAGTTCTGTACAATGATTGTTTTTCTCACAGATGTGAACCCCAGGTATCCTGTATCAACAGCAGTGGAGAAGGTAAGAAGGACCAGCATCTCATGTTTCTCACCTTGTTCTTCATCTTTTCTGAAGGTTCGTTCTGTTTCCTGTAGGTTATCTGTCAGTCTGCTGTGACTGACCCTCATCACTTCCTGTCAGAGAGACAGAAACCCCTTCCTGAGTACACACTACAACAGGTATCTTCCCTCGACTTAAATGTAGCTCAAAATCATGCCGTTGTGTCTTGTTTTGCGCTCTCTAACTCATGTTTTTTTCTCGCATATGAAGTCAGAGCATTTGGGTCCATTTCCGTATGTAAACACCAAAGTGAGGCTGGCCACCACTGTGTGAATGAGAGTGACTTTGAGTTGGTACTGACATCTGTGATCTAACCCAATGGGAGGGGTGGGGAGGGGAATGTGGGTGTGCAAACCAGCTGTGATCCAATAGGGTTCCAGTACCAAACAATTGATCTATTCACAGTGACAACAGAAACATCATGCTATCATTCAGATCATATATTGATGTTTAATTTGACGCTTTATGAAGATGATTTTTGGAACTTATGGCCACAGAAATTGAAAACAAGCAACATCAGAAATGATTGTTTTGTAGTTGCGTTGTATTACAACACAGTGATCAATCCTTTACAGATAAGACACATGAATTTCACCTGTTAAAAACATCACCACGTGATTCCATGGATTTGCACATGGAAATTCACATGGGATTTGCACAAAAATGTTCCTAAATCACACGTTTTTGCATAAATGTTTCCTACGTAAATGTGCTTTGTGTTTTTGCACATG
Source organism: Botia almorhae (assembly GCA_036877575.1). Classification (NCBI taxonomy): domain Eukaryota; kingdom Metazoa; phylum Chordata; class Actinopteri; order Cypriniformes; family Botiidae; genus Botia; species Botia almorhae. The sequence goes on from JAZGTJ010011117.1 coordinate 16,110, forward strand.
TGTAATTCATTTATTTTTCTATAAGGACGACGTACTGTATCATTTTTCATTAGAGGTAATATTTTATCGTGTTCATCTTTAATAACTGTGATTTTAATAATTGTGAAGTTGTATTTTTTATTATGATTTTGTTGAATATGGGTTGTTGATGTTCTGTAAGTAATTGATGAGTAATCACGCGTGTCCTCTCTAGAGTTTCAGAGGAGATCTCAACAGTTTCTCAGATTTGCTAAGATTCTCATATCTGAAATAAAGAATCAAATATTCCATTATAAACGCAAACATTTTCATTCTATAGAGCATTCTGTACAACTCCACAACATCACAGATATTTGACACCTGTAAAGTTCTGAAATCAGTTCCTGTGCAACATGTATTTTCTGTAAAGCAGCTTTGAAAATAAACAAAATTAAATATAATTACATTAGTACATTTTAGCCTTCTGCATAGTATATAGAAGCCTTATTTATATATGTGTGTGTCTTCTCTACAGTTTCAGTGTGTATATACAGTATATATATATATATATGTGTGTGTGTGTGTGTGTGTGAGTGTGTGTAATGATGTCATCTGTCATATATATAATATAAATGATCTTCATCTTCTGTGTGCGTGACTGCTAGTAGTGTGTGTGTGCGCGCACTAGAAGGGTCAAGTGGCCACCATGTACCATGTACACACTGGATCCCAATGTGACCCGTGACCCTGTTCACCACAGCTGAAAGAAAGTGTGCGCTTCAGCATGTTGTATTGAGAGAGCAGTACTGCGGGCCTCTGCACATCCACAGTTCCAGAACGACCAATGCAACAACAAAAAGAGTCAATGGTCTCATTATCTACCCTCACCCATCCAAACCCTGACCGTGGAGTCTGCGCGCAACCGTCACGTGACTCAACCACCAACAACTCCATGTGCGTTTGTTCGGTGTGTTTTAATAGATTTTGCCACCATCGACAGAAAAGTGGAGAGCATAACTTCTTGGAATTTGGCCTAGCAGGTCCTCTTTGGTGTTGCGCTTGCTGCTGCGGACTCCCACTTTCTCTCTCTTATTCCCTCTGGGAAAATTCACAATTAATCGGGTTTAATTTTCTGAAGTCCCCAGGTAAGATCAATTCTGATTCGTTAGCCGAGAAGTCACTAACAGATTCAAGTGTGTGAATGAACAAACGGCATATCAGCTGT
>JAZGTJ010011118.1:0-17290 GCA_036877575.1 Botia almorhae
TCAAAAAGTCAGCAAAACAGGGTTAACACTGATACCCATGTCAAACAAACAGTAACACTACCATTCAAAATACTGTAAGCGCATGACATTCCCGGAACAAACCAGACAGATTTCTGATATCAGCACCCGAACATGTATAAATAACAAAGAAATCTCAGTGGGATGGATTTGTTATAGGACTGAAACATGAACTAATTACAGTAAATGTATTTTAAAAGGACACTTCAGATCTGGACAGGAAACACCAGTTATTGCTCAATCCTCAATGTTGTTTGGTTTAAGATCATTTGTTTTTTATATTTTGAGTCGACTGCTTTATTGAACAGAATTCAAAATCAAAAATTCAAATCTTGTAGATCGCATTTAAATTCTAATCAGGTCCTCGCGGTTGACATATATCAGTGTGGCTTGTACACCCTCATTCACTTCCACACACAAACATGCTGTGACCTTCTCAGCACTCAGAGGCTCTCGCTGGAACTATAGTTTAAAAGGGTAACATGCACGATCACAGGCCACGAGTCGCAGTATCGTGAGGGGGATATTTGCTGAGCCAGCAAGTGGAAGGTAAGAGATGTTAAACGGACGGCAGACAGATGCAGAGAGCTTTGACATTTACAGACAATACAGGAACCATGAGCGGACAATTAGAGGATCCTCTCCACTTCCTGAACAAACAGGATGCAACACAAGCACATTTGCATTTTCAAATCAGAAAACAAGCTATTGCTGTGTGTTAATACTTAATAAAAGACAGTACAGCGCACATTTACATCTGATTTACTTTGGATTTAACTTTACACTGGATTCACTTGCTTTTACTGAAAACACCGCAGCTGTCTTTCCAATTTTTTTAATTAAGCGGTCTTGAAAAACTATTTACCATGTCTACATAACTTTGTTTGATTTTTGCAACTTGGTTTGGAAATAGTGTACTAGGTTTGCAAAGAGACAAAAGTGAATGGTTTTGGGAACGTGACCCAGCTCAGACTTGAGTCCAAGTTATATTAAGCCAACAGCTTTTAAATACGTCAGAGGGAAGTGTGCTGCTCTCTGCTCCAGCTCCGAACGAAAAATGTGTTTACGTGAAATTAAATTTCTTTAAACCCACAGGGTCAAAAGTGCCCATAGTTAAAAAAACAATTTCACACAAACTTACACAAATATACACAAACATGCACTCTTGCTCAATATTTGAAGCAGCGCGTTCAAAACACAGCAACAGAAACACTCGCACACTTTCACACGCAAAGTGCACTGGCCGGCTTTACTGTATTTATGTGCTGACATTTCACTGCTCAACGCACTGCTAACATCACTGTTTAAAGCCCCGAGCCATGCAGAATATGATGCTTTTATTTACACGCGAGCTGGAGGAAGGGAAGCTGGTGCAATTGAGTGGCCACATAAATAAGTTAGGCCAATAGTAGCTCTGATTTCAGTCAGTAATGTTTTAACAGTTTCCTGTCTTACTTTATCTCACTTTCTGTCATTAATGCTGTGTTTGGATGTCCGGACAACATCCACTTACCATCAGGAACGTTCTCAGAATGTTGTCTAACATTTTCTAAACGTTCTTTCATTAGAATATTAAATGCATTTCTATGAATATGCTGTTGATCTAATACAAACAACCTGTTACTCTCGGTAGGCGAACCAACTTCCTCAATTTCTGAGGGATGGTTAATGTTACTGTGATGAACTGTAGTTCTGAATATGATGCTGCTGTCTACTGTACATCTATTGTACACATAAATGTCTCATGCATTAAGTATGACTTTGCACGGATGGCTGTGGTTTAGCCTGAGTGCGGAAAGATTGTTAATTCCACTTGAACTGAAACACTGTCAAAGGTCTGCATACAGAAGCGTCAGACTCTGAGTCTCGCCTGGCAACAATAACATTACATAAACAGAGATTACAACAGATTAGCATGGATCACGTTACATGATGTGGCAGCTATGCAGTTTTGGGCCTTTTGTCTTCATGTCTATATCGCTGCTTTGGAACGCTGGTCATGTTTATCTCCATGGTGACAGGTGATGCGCATCGTGGCTGTTCCTGCTTTTCTTTTTTTGATAAACACAACGGAGGTTGTGCAACCACAGATTTGCAATCAAACATTGTTGCTTTACTGCCATACATTAGAAAATCTCTTTTCTAATGAAAAAGCAAGATAAGACATTCCACTGCTGGTTTACCGCGGCAATCACAGTAATTCACTATGAAAAAATAACACGAACAAAATGCAAAATACACACAATATTAACCCCGAGTCAGCATTTGTAAATTACAGCGTGAACACTACACTGGAAGCTGACAGACCAAGCTCCTGTTTGTCATTATCCTGGTAACCCAAAACTCCTTGTGCCTTATCCTGGAAGAGACAGGTTATCCCACGGGAAGCATTTTTGCCCTGAAAGTAGAAATTAATACACTGCATCAGGACTTTTTTCCCAGCATGCTCCCTGTTACCTCCAGCATCAACAGTATCTAACGTCTCTTAGATACTGTTACCGCCCAAAAATGTAGTTTTTTCCCTATCATTTACTCACCCTCGTGTCATTTTAAACCTTTTTTCTTCTGTGGAACACAAAAGAAGAGTTTTGGAGAAATGTCTCACTGGTTTGTTTGTTCATACAGTGGAAGTCAATGGGTGCCACTGTTTGGTTACCAACATACTTCAAAAAGTATGAACTATACTTTACACATACTTCATCATCTTTAGTGTTCCTCAGAAGAAAAAACATTCAGGGTTGGACTGACATGAGGGCGAGTAAATGATGTACGAATTTTCATTTTTGGATGAACTATCCGTTTAAGAACGAACCACAAATATGCCTCACATTAGTAACACTTAACTCTCCTTAATTCACCTTATTTACCAGTCAAATGAGTGGACAGGCTAAGTGAGGACTGAGTGGCGAGGGTACGAGATGGAGTTATGCTGCTATATACTGATATATATGCTATATACTATACTGTAGTTTGAGTGTAAATTAAAGGTGGTGTAAAAAGGAGATAATCCAGTGTTGAAGTTTATTATGAGATGGGCAATGGAGGATAAATAAAGATTGGGTATTTTTAACGGGGCGTAATTTACACACTTCACTGGCGCTCGCCAATAAAACAGGCTAATGAGAAACAACAACACTGCAATCATGTGCAATTTAACGGAAGACGCAGAGGGGAAACGTTAAATTTCCGCTCACCCCGCCTTTCTATATTACAGGTGTAATTTTCATCAGTCACAAATAAGCGATGCACTCAGCAGGCAGGGGGCTCTTGTGATTTTTTTAAAGACATTTCTCGAGGTAATTTTCAACGCCGCAATCTCTTGAGGTTTGAGAATGTTTGAGAATGCTGTTTGTTCTGTTTGTTTAAACTGTTATGCACTTTTAAAAAGTAAAATACACTTTAAATGAGGGATACTTGTGTAGCATGAAAGCACTCCTCTTACACATTTCTATTATTTAAAGTCATGTTATTCGCTCGTCTCACAACCGGCAATAAAATAAAACTCAATAAAACGCTCTTATTTCGCCACAAATGCACCTGTCAATTGGTACAATTCAGCCAAACAAGACAGATACCAATGTGAACAGGTTGCGTAAGGTGTCGTCATCCTGGACAGTCATAATATTAGTACATTACATTTCAGTGTTTGAAATGTGTGTTTATTTTTGTACGATAAACAGTTTTGATAAACTGTGCTGGGCCTCCACTTAGGTAAAACTAGAGACCTACCGTTACAATTAACATTCACTGAGGTAACTGTCCTTTAGTCTGGACAACATCCATCTTAGGAAGGATGTCTTTAACTTCTTGATTTGTGTACAGAAGCTGCAGTGTGAAGGCTGCCATTTGTTTTAACCCATCTATAAATAATATGGATTTATTTGTGCTCCCAAAAGCACATACTGTAAAGAATCTGCACATAGGCATGTCTGAAGTACAATGGGTAAAAATGGTCTGGTGAGGTCAGTGTGAAAAACTATAGATAGAAAACTAAACATAGAAAACACAAGACACAGTCATGTACAGCAGTCATGTCAATACTGTGGTTATGTAGAACACGGACAGAATTAGTGGCTAAAGACTAATATTTTTGTCAAAACAAAACAAAACAAAACAAAACAAAACCTCCCCCACTGTGCACTGAAATGTACCTCAGAAAAGAACTAATACAAAACTGATATTATGACTCAAGGTATCGCTCACCACACTTAGTCATTACTGTCTTGCTTACTGGAAAATGTGTGCCATCATTATGTTTAAAAGCCTGCTAAAGCATGTGTATTAAATCACTGCCTCATCCAGAGCTGGATGGGATGGACCACCTGGTGGTTTGGCTGGGGGCCTTTAATGTTTTAGAAGTACTGTACAGATATGATATCTTTTATAACACAACAAGGCTGTACTACTCCGAGATATATTGGTAACACTGGTAACCAGCTAGACTGGACGAAGCCACGACCAGTCTGGAAAAACAATCAATGCTAAGAGAGGAGGGTCTGTTGTTTTATGATGGCTGTGTCGTTTTCTTTAATAGCACAAAAATGCATTATTGAACAGTATAACAGCACTATGCACACAAAAGCATTTCTTATGCACGCAATTGCACTGTGTGAGGCTGTGTGTTTGTGCCCAAACTTAAGTTCCTTCAGGAACTGAGCAGCTCTCGTTCTGGTCACGCTGTTATTTCTGGCTGACTACTTCTGGTCGAAGAAAAAACTGCAAAACATTTGAAACCGTAAAGGAAATGAAAATGCAGATCTCGTCACATTATCCTCTGGCGCTCTCACCCTTCACTGCATCTATGTCTCTCTACAATTTGCTTCTGTTTTAGCTATTTTCAAATGGAACTTCACTAAGTGGTGCTTAAAATTCTTCCATCATTTCTCCAACCTCAAAATCATTTCAAACCTGTGTGACTTTTTTGCTTCTGAGGAACACAAAGGAAGATCATTTGAAGTATGTGGGTAACCAAACAACAGTGGCACCCATGGACATCCATCGTATGGACACAAAACCACATAGACATTTCTCCAAATATCTTCTGTGTTTCACAGAAGGAAAAAGTCATATACGTTTGGACCACTGCCAGACCTCATTATTGACTAATGTTTTGATAGAAGCTATGGTTTGGTGGCTGTATGAAGGTATGAGGGGTTGTTTCCCAACACAAGCTCTGTTGGTTTCTTCTTCAGTAAGAGTACAGTACTGTTTAACAGAGTCTGGTACCACTGCCTCCATTTATAGTCCAAAAACATTTGTGAAGCTTCCTGTGACAGGCCTTGTGTGTTCAGGGCCTGTTTGTGGTTTTTTATATGTGGTGCTACGAATAGGACCAAAGGTCATCTCTGGCCTTCTGAAGCATCTGCCCATGTACATTATACACACTCACCTCTGACCCCCATCTATCACAAATGTCTGCACACACACCCCCACCACCATCCTTTGTCAAGACATCTTAATCTGAGGACATAGGACCGCCCAGGCTCACAATTTTAGGTTGTAAGAACATTTCCATAAAGTTTCTATTAGGTAACAAAAACGTTAAATATGTTATTTTTGAAGTTCTAGGAAGGTTCAAAACATCCGGTTTTTTACACGTTGTATTGCTTGGTTATAAGAACGTTATTCAAACGTTAAACATTATTAAAAAATAATTTTTTTAATTCTGTAATGTTTTTAAACAGACCACTAGCAACTTAAGAATAACGTTTTTAATACGTATTTAATGTATTTAACATTCTAAAAGTTGTTACCGCAACACTTTTTTGAGAACTTTGAGAGAACTTTTAGAGAACGTTTGCCAGTGTTCAATGAAGTCTAAACATTAACAATCTGAAGTCATGCCCTTGCTCTTTTCTACGCACAAAAATGCACCGTGGGTGGGTACAGAATAAGTCACAGGTTTTCGAAACATGGGCGAAAATGGTGCAATTGTTGAATCTGTAAAAATCACCTTTTTGTTCAACGGCTGGCTTTCGGAAGGAAAAAGCTGATATCAGAATGAGAAATCATCTCTGAGCAGAACCTCGGCCGTCCTCACAACAACCCTGCCAGATACAAGACACCCTCGGAGAAACAGGCCTCCAGCTGCCGTGCGGGGCAGAGTTAATGAAGCGAACAAGACATTAACTGCGGTCGCATTTGAATGATGTGTAATGAATTTCCCCGAGCCATGCGGTATGGTACTAATCTACAGTTCAAGTGTCATATTAACACAGGGAATATAGAAAGGTGTATTCAGCTATTTTAGAGAGACCAGAAGTGCCATAATATTATCAACGAATTTATACATTCATTATACATTCATTTATACATTTCCATACATTCATAGGAGTGAGATTTAGACACTGAAGAGAGATTGAGACACTGCCTGAAACTTGAGATTCTTAAACAGGATATGACGATGTTATTTTTTTCTGGGATGCTTCTCATTTCAAAGGCTCTTACGTGATGTCTAAAAACACTAATATCTTCTCCTAAACCTGTAAATTTACGCAGAAATACATTGTGTACCAACTAATTATGTTTAACCAAACACACAGCTTTTCAGATGTGAAAGTGAAACGAACAATGACTCAATGCGCTTTAGGGCCGTGAGATGAACAGGAATAAAGGTACGTCAATCTTACGTGAGTGAACTTTCAAGCCCACGTTAGTATTAGTTAATACATGTTATTTCGAGTGTCGTCAAACACACGAGCAAAACCAAAGATTGTTTTGAAACAGGTTTCCTGAACAATTACCCCATCTTCCATTCGTAAGACAGGTACACAAACAGGTAATCCTGCCACCAAAGTCAAGCCGTGCTGCTGTGACAGGCTGATTAGGGTGTGTGAACAAACCAGAGTAACGTTTGCCAAGCGCCGCAGGAACACAGTGTTTACAGTTTGGGGGCAAATCTTGTAGTTGTAGTTCATCTTATAGTTGTCTCAATGAATTAAGTGGTAATTGAAAAAGTTTATAACAATAAAGATGATTGTTGTTTGTCACATAACCCCCCCTCAACACAAATGATCTTTTGTTTTGGTTTTTATCTGGATTTATATTGTTGACACGAAGCTTTGCAATAACACGTTGTTTTGGAATATGCCATTAGGTTGGGTGTGTAAACCAAACACACTCTTTAGGGGATCAGTGAAGTTATTCTGATTGGGTGTGTTGTGGTTTTGAGTGAAGGAGATGAATGACACGCGGAAGCATGACAGACTCAAATAAGCTCCTCTGAACGGGAAGGAATTGTAAGAAGCGAATGGAACTGATGTCTATCTCTCTGCTTTAATGGTTTCCATCACCATGTTCTAGCAGCTGAGCTTTAGAGACCTGTGCCCGCCATGAAGAATATTTAACAGGAGACCACCTGATCAGTTTAGCACAATGATATATAAACCACTTCATGCAGCTAATTGTTAAGTGGGTTGTTTTAGAATAGGCACCGACTTCCAAGGATAAGCGGGCTAATAATTAACTTTAAATAAACAAATGTTAAACTTAAGCATAATGGAGGGAAATAAAGCTGTTTCTTTAAGCACATTTTGTAATGTATGATAATATATGACATGGCATCCCACGCCATTTTTCTGTCAAATAAAAATCAACCAATCAAATTGCAGCCTTGCTCACGCGCAAAGCACTGATACAATCCTGTTTTTATTACTTCAGACCGAATACTTTGCTAATTGTCATTGGACCTCTGTTCTGTATTTTAAGGATGAAAATATCACAAAAACGAAGAAAAACTTAGCAATATGTCAAATCATGTTACGTTACATGATGTATTTAAGAGTTAACACGTCAAATTGAAACAAACCTAATTATTTTGAAAGAACGTAGCATGAGACATCAATTCAATTGTGAGAGATGAAACTCAATCTTGTCTCATGATCTGTCTATTGGACGGCTCAGCTAACAAGCAAATATCTCCACGCAGCTCGTTAGGAATTACAGATTGTCACTCCAGGTGAGCGCGGCAGGCCATTTGTGTGCCCAAATTACACTGTAGCCATTAACTCTCTCTCTTAAGTCATTTATCAACATGCTTTCTGTTAACTTAAGGCTTTCTAAAAGCTCAAGTAGACGTCAAACAAAGAACTTAGAAAAACAAAGAATTTCGTAACTTTATGTAGGTGTCTTCATGTACTTACATGAAGGCGTGATAGACAAACGCCCATCCCCTCGGTCTCTCGAGTAGGTTGTACAGGGAGTTTTGTAGCTTTCGGTAGCGTTTGCTGGAGGCAGAAGGGGTCGCCCGGGGTCCCGGTGGCACAGGCAGCGGTGTGCCCAGTAAACCGGTGCGGTGAGAAGCGTGTCCCCTCTCTGGCGTTGACGGCTCGCTTCGTTCGGTATGAACAGCTGCGAGAGCCACAAACTCAACCCGCCTGTCGTCGTGGGAAGCGGGGGGAGCAAGCATCCTGATCCCTCCGTTATTAGAAGGACTGCCCAACATTATTGTGTTTACACAAGGAAAAATGATGCGCGACAAAACTCCATCACACAGTTTTTCCAAATCATAAAATCATCGTCATCTGTGAAATCATAAACAATCGCCCGGTTTGGTTTTACTCACGCATTACGCTAACTGAATCCCTGTCAAAAGTTATTACCCTCTATCTAAGAAACTGCATGTGAAATAAAGTGCCGCTCAGAGATAATATTCAGTCTTAAACCATTGATCATAAAGGCGCGTCTACGTATTATTACTGTTAATGCGATCTCCAGTAATCATACAAAGAAATCAGTTACAGCCGTGTCTTCACATTCAAAAAAATATATTTAAGCTTTTTCTGTTGCATCCTAAATCGTAGCAGGACAGAGCACTTCATGGTGAGACACTCAAGTACGCATTACGTAAATGACTCGGAAGTTTTGGAACACAACCGGCGGCATAAACGAGACAGATACATCCCATAATTCAAGTTTCCCTGACAAATACCGTCTAATAACTGAAAAGAAACGTTTTAAAGTAAGCGGCATGCCCTGTCGATGAGATTCTTGTGCCCCCTCCAGAGCGCAGAGCTGATTTTGGTTCTTTGGGGAGGAGCGGAGCTGGTCCGTCCATGAGAGATTAATTCAAAGTCGTGCATGTGGGTCCGTCATTTCAACACTGTCCCCAAGTCCGTGACATACTATGCAGCCCCGTTAAAGGTGCGAGTGCGTAACGGGCGCGTATTGCACGGCGCTGTGTTTATCAACGTGTGCGCAGGCGGCACGGAATAGAGGGAGGGATGGCTGGCACCGCCACCAAATTTAGCCGGACGGAGTGTGTTTTCTGTTTTTGCTCTGGGGCAGGTCACATCATTTCCATCTTGTGCAAAGGTTTCCTCCGTGAACACTTTGCAGAAGTAGCTTTCTAACGGCAACATACTTTCTCAACTACACGGCGGATGTTGTACTTCACACGCCCAGTTATATTCCGAGAATTATTGAAAGGGACATCTTGTTTACGTCAAGACCAAGATTAACCCTCCCGAACAGGTGTTGGGGGAGTGCTGTACAATATTTTAAGATCTGGGCATGTGCACCAGTAACTGCCAATTACCGCCTACACCACCTAACTATATATTTTCCCCTTTGTAATTAGTCTATTATTGCACTGAACTATGGCTACGTACCTTTGAGAGTTACCGTGTAAGTATGCGATGTTGATGCTGATGATAGAGTGGATTATGGCAGGAACGTCAACAACGATTTTATGATTTTATGCAAGCCGTCCTAATGGCTTCGGCTGCAGCTATATACGATGCTTTAGAGCAACTATGGATTACAACACATGCAACATTTTTCGGTGCTGATCCCCTTGTTGTGCTATAAAAGGCAGAGGAAACATGAAAATAAACAAATGAATTGGATTTGTTTATTTAGCTGTTTAATAATTTCATCCATGCATCCTCTTACAAGTTAGACTATCAGAAACATAACCGCAGGTCACCCATAGCAAACTCATCGGATTAACTTCAAAAGATTAAGTGAAGAGAAATCAATCATTTATGCCGGCCACACTCACAAACAGAGTACAGTAATTAACACACGCTAAGTGAGACATAACAGTCCCAAACCTCCAGGCGGGTCTTGTGATGACATGCAGCAGCTGGGCAGGTCACTAGACTCATTTCTGCCAAATGTCACTGCCCAGACAAATCTACTGGAACACATAAACAGCTTCTTGCGTTCCTTCGGCACATGGGTGCAAACAGACAACAAATGTGGAAAAGCAATATGAGAATACACTGAGCATTTTACATATAAACACTTACGTATACAGACACATTGACTCACGTCCCAGAAAGCGCACTTATCCAAGACTGAACAGCCACAGAGAGACATTAGCAGAATTAATAAAAACACACACAACAGGGGCACAGGTTGGTCCTGCCGATGTGCTCGGCGCATCACAAGTTAATAAATTCATTTTTCAAACTTATTAACCAATACAAAACCATTATGTACTCTCTTCATTTAACACACTTTTTAAAAAATGCATATAATTACTTTTATAACGGCTGGGTCGATAAATACATGGTAAATATTTTTCTCTTTAATAAACGCTCCTGTGAAATCATAAGGATGTAGACTCAGAAATCCGAAATAAATCTCGCACATGTTACCGATGTTTGCAGTTGATTAGTTAAATTCTGTAATCCGAACCCTCACAAGAAAGATGCACTTCTACAAAGTTAACAAATAGTTCACCTAAAACGATTTTTCCAAGCCCGTGTTCGACTTTCTGTTTCTCTTTAAATAAACAGTGGTTAAACGATGACAAATCTGTCATTCTGGGTTGTCGCGAGTGTGTGAAAGAACTTTTGAGGACATCACAAAACCAGACACTGAGGTCAGTGGTCAGACTTCTTATGAAATCGAACCTGCCTCCTTAAACCTTTCAAAAGCGTATAAACTGTTTCTACCGAATCCATGACTTTCTTTTCCAAAGTGATGTCATGACTCTAGTGCAGAGCGGAGAGGCTGGAACAGTAGCACAGCTGTATCTTCTGCTGAGCGTGACGGGCTGGTGTGTTTGAATGAAAGAAACCTTTTAGAGACCTGTGAAGGTTGAGCAAGTTCAAGACGCTGTTTCTCTCACAGAGAAAAGGTCTTTTATATATAACCGGCCTCTATAACCTACCAAAGAGAATCCACCTATTCACCTTCAATCTAAAACACGGAACGCACAGACAGGGAGCATCTCAATACAGAACCGCTGGACATATTTGATGTCTGAAGGAACCACTGTTGTCTGGTTCCTGCCCTCACGCGTCGCTCTGTGGCAGTCAGACTCAGTCTCAGACAGACACCACAGCTTTTTAAAGCATGAGTGTATAAGCCAAATACTGCAGGCCCACCACAACGTCCCTGAGGAACATCCACACCAGTCAGACTGGTGGTGTTTCACGCCCTCTAGCTCTGTTTGGCACAATATTAGTCAACATTACCCTTCATAACATAATGAAAATCAAAACCACATATGCCAATATTAAACCTTAAACAGTACACTGTAATCTAACTAAACAGTATATGGAATACTGTACAGTTAGCATCATAAAATATTAAAGAAGGTGTGACTTTAAATTATTCATTTTTATTTTAATTAAGTTATTTTGTTTGCTTAACTGTAGAAATCACACAGGCGAGAAGCACAGGAGCACAGCTAAGTATGAAGACTGCCCGGATGAGCCTAATAAAGACGATATATTCCATCTGTGATTATAAGGTACTCACAGTTATAACAGATTCCAATGAGAACACACGGATCATACAGTGGAATTTAGAACCAGGTCCAAAATGGAAGTCTGATCTCTGGTTTTCCAGATTTTACAATACAATTACAAAATACAATTGCAATACGTTACATCAGATGAATTACAGTTGATTATTATGGTGTTGTTAAATTAAACTCTCTCGTGCCCTGCGTCTGAAATCGCATACTGTGACAGTACAACTCTATTGGATTAAGTACCTACTTATCCATCGTTAAAACAGTATGTTCTATATACTATGTGTGGTGTATGCATACAGTATGCATACATTCTGTTCATTCACCTTTCTTATATCACTTACATTGTGCTCTGTGCGCAGTTTTCCAGTATGTTTAATTTAGGAACTTTCTAGGAACTCAACCCCCGTGGCCTCATGGGATAGGATGTGTCCATCCGACATCCTATACTTAAAAATGTCCCTGGAAGCAGCAGACCATCCGGGTTTTTCTCGCCTCCTGTTTTTTCCTTATTGAGGTTCTGGACACATTACACATACTGATTTTCACCTACTATATAGTACAGAAGTAGGAGGTTTTGGACAGCTGTGGCCTCTCACGACCAGCTTCTGCTAATCCTTCGAATGACTCCTTGAACTAAGGAAACACAGCAGCTAAAACGGAGTCAACAAATCCAAGTCATGCCAGGATTAGGCACAGATATTCACCAGGCCCCATATTTTATGCAGTCCACACTGATTACTGCAGTAATTGCATAAGATGATTACGCCTGTTTACAACTGAAATTCTAGCCTAACACAATTTACGAGAAGTTTTTTTTGTGCTTTATTTTTAAAGGGAAAGTTTACCCAAATTGAAAGTTCATTATTTACTCACCCTCAAACTTATATAATGCTGTTTCTTTTGTAGAACACAAAATATGACTTTTAAAAACAATATCCTGGTCACTTTTTTCCCCATATGAAAATCACCCTTTTAAAGACATTATTACTTTGTCTAATTAACATACCAATATTTAAATTTTGTAAATAACGGATTGAAAAGTTTCCTGACTTAAATTTCCACATAAACGTGGGTAAATAATAACAAAATATACATTTTGGGTGAGGGTACCTGTTTGGGACGTGCTTAACAACCATGAAGTTCCTCGTTGCCAGGATGTGACGAATCAAGTAAGTCAAACGCCTGCGAAACGCTGCAAAAACGTTTGCTCTGCTCACGCTGGTCCTGGCGCTGGTGCCAAACTGACCACACATCCGACTCGATCCGATATTATTTTCTGTTCCCATCACGTCTTCCTTTTAAGATGTAGTCCGAATAAGGGATGCAGCCTGACCTTGCAAACAGTGACTTACAAACTCATCGTGACTTCACTTTTAATTATTGATTTGCCTATTTCTTTGTCCTTATTTATTATTCATGTAAAGCAAACGATTTAGGGTGAAAAGCGGAAAAAATTAAATGCGGCTATGTGGTTTTTGTATAATATGCTGCAAGAAACGCAGGGACTCGATGCTTTTGATGGTCCACGCGCTGGTCACAATCGGTGTTTGAGGGCTAATTTTTCAACGTCAGTTCAAAATATCGCCATCGTGTGGTGACAAAAAATATATCCACAGTATTGTGACACGGCTCATCTTTTTAATTTTTATTTCTCACCAAGGTCTGTTTACAAAAAGAACAAAAATAAAATTTGTACCTAGGTATTGCATATCATGCTGGCATTCATAACTACATGCAAGACAACATGACCAACAATGCTAATAATAAGGGCAATTTAAAAAAAACTTACAACTGGTATTAAAAATGTGTTTATAAAAGGATTTTGTTCAATTAAGGTGTTGTTTTTACAAGTGGGTAACAGTGGAGAAGTTCTCTTTAAATGTGGTACGAAAAGACAACCAAAAACACAAGTACTGCGCACGTTCACACACACTCACAAAAAAGAGGACCATTTTGCATGTAGAAAACCCAACAAGAAGCCCTTTAACAAATACAATATTATCAAATTTCAAAACTATACAAAATACTACAACTTAACTAATACAATTACTAGTGAATTACAGAGTTATACAAACTATGGAGATACTTGTGTACAGAATGTGTAGATTATGGCTTTTTTATCCTCAAGTTTAGAAGTCTACACATCATGAGATGGCATGAATGCATGAGGGCTTAAAAATAAAATAAAGGAGTTCATTTCTTCCACTGAAGACCACCACAGATGCCCCACAGCTAAGAAAAGCCCTCCTATAGACTTAACCTCACCATATCACTATAAATGAATAATCAGAAAGCATAATCTCTACCCATATCCATTTAACTACGGAACAATGACATTTTCTATGTGTACTGTGAGGAAGACAGTAAGTTCAAATACACTTATTGCAAAAGACAAAACATACAGTGAGATTTGTACGGTCTCGACACACTGATCCTTCCATCACTCAGTACTGTAATAAACAGACCAAAAGAGTAATAATAAAGCTAACAGCAATAAAGTTTGGACGGTACTGAAATGATGAAGCTTAAATCTGAAGTTTTAGACTGACTGCTGAATAAGTCAGATAACTTGATCAAATGAAGGAGCGGAGATACAAAGACAGAAGTGTTGGTGTGAGTGGTGGGTGTGGCTGACAGCGTGGTAGCTCCTCCCCTTAGCTGTGAATGATGATTGGCTCATTCCGCGCTGACCTGCGCACTGACCTGTCCGTCAGCCGTCTGACTGGTGGACTGAATGAACATGGGCTGGGTTAGCTCCTGTCCCGCAGGCATGGTCACCTGCTGGATCTGATACAGCTGCTGTAGAGTGACAGAAGGGAGGGGCAGAACGGGTTACTGAATTGACATGTTTAATTTGTCGATTTGGAATTAAACTAGCTAGTAAGGTTAAATGAACGAATAAGGCTGGTGGGTTAAGACAAAGTAAATTTAGTCCATGAGTTTCCTGGTGACTTTACCTGCCCATCGGTAAACTGGTTGAACTGTTGTTGACCCTGTTGTACTTCTGTCTGCGTAATCTAAAAAAATAACAGATTACATCATTAAACAAGGAAAAGATGTTTAATGTGAAATATACAGTTGTATGAAAGATTAAAGATGTTTGTGCTACTAACATCCTCACATGAAAATTCAAAAAAAGATTGTTTTAAATAGTCTTTGTGACTCTGCCCCCTTATCCGCCATTGGTCAGCGAAATATAGTTCCCCGCCCACACATATGCTATTGGTTGAGTCAAAGCTGTTATGTTGGGCTAGTAATGAACAAACAGCATCGTTTTGATGATGGCACTGTGTTCACACCTCTCGAGGTAAAACATCAACCCACAAATGGCTTATTTTCAGTTGTCTTTGTATGTTCATTTGAGATTTATATTAAGCTGAGACAGGAGAAAGTATTAAAACATAGTGTTTATTTGAAAGCTTCTTCCTTTACCTGCTGAGCGTTTGTTGCAAGCGTCTGTAGTTGTCCTTGAACAACCTGTGTTCCTGACACCGGCTGAGCCAAGCGAATG
Source organism: Botia almorhae (assembly GCA_036877575.1). Lineage (NCBI taxonomy): Eukaryota > Metazoa > Chordata > Actinopteri > Cypriniformes > Botiidae > Botia > Botia almorhae. Next base: position 15,240 of record JAZGTJ010011118.1, read on the forward strand.
TACTGCAGCTGGCCGGTGTTTAGCTGCACCTGCAAAGCACCACAAGAAGGCAGCGATGAGCACGACTCCATCCAACCAGACAGCTTTACATTTACATTTACGCATTTGGCAGACGCTTTCATCCAAAGCGACTTACATTGCATTATACTATATATTGTTTCTGAGTATGTGCAATCCTTGGGATCGAACCCATGACCTTGTTATTGTTAACCACTGAGCTACAGGAAAGCCAAGATAGCGTGCCTCTCCATTCACATTTTAAGTCTGGTTGTCGTTTAGCACCAGTATGCAAGATTCTTCGTACATACAATATTGCTTAATCTCAATGTATAATCCATATAAGAAACAAATAAAGGCATCTCGCATCCATTCTTACTGGAATCTGTTGAATCTCTCCTGTGTTGGTAATGATCTGCTGCATGACCTGCATAGTCTGTCCAGCTGGCTGTGCGACCTGTGCCTGTGATTGTCCCTGTGCAGCGGCCTGCACAATCTGCACCTGCTGGCCCTCGCCCACCTGCATGGTCACTGGAGCACTCTGGAAGAGAGGATCAAAGGCGTGAGGGTGGAACATCAGCTTCAAACTTCTGTTAGAGTGGTTTTATCCTGTGCGAGTCTCTTTCAGGAAGCACGCTGGATTCGAGATGCTAATGCGACCAGCTGCCACATCTAACACTGTGCCGTGGCCTGGAGACGACTCCAAAGGAAAGTGAAACTGAAGAGGAGTTAAAGGAAAGGGGAGAGATGTTGGACCGTGACCCCAGAGAAACCCGGGTGCTGACTGCAGGGGTGTGACGGACGATCTGTCCTCTTCAGGAACTGACACCTGATAAGCGGAAGCGATTTATAAAGCAGCACAACTTTATCTGAGCGGAGTGGTGCAGTGATCTCGTGTAGCATCAGGTAGACGGACACGGATTGCAGATTTAATCTGCGTGACTAACTGCATGTCTTTTTGTATTAGAGCAACATGTTGACCCTTCTTCCAAGTATCCTCCAAGGAAATAAATGTGGGATTATTAGTTTATGTGACCGAACACATTTTAGAGTTAACTTTCCTCTTTTAAATTTTCAATTTATTATTTCAGGTGTGGTAGCAAAGCCAACTTATACAGTTAACAGTCATACAAGTCTGGTTTTTCAATGTACAACACATAAATAGACGCATAACCAGCAAAATAGTTTGTTACCATTGTTCAAAATGGTACATTATTCAAGAATCACTGCTGTAGACATTACTGTGGTTTTCTATGCAATGGCAGTTTCGAGAAATGAATGGTCTCCCTTTCAGTAGCCAAAAGAATCTAGCTGGAATCAATAAAGTCACAGTCTGCGGTCACAACAAGTGAAAATAACGGTCCATTCACTACTGCTAAACTTACTAAGCCATAAAACAATGTCCTTTTTAGCATTTGAAATGTAAATATACCACTGCATCAATTTGCAAATGAACCACAAGTTCCTCCACCCAAGAAACCCAACAGATAAACAGCCAGCAACAATGACTGGCCTTCAGGCACTGGCCATACAATCTGTTCTATGTGCTGTTTGTAATATATAGTACATTCCCAAAAGAAGAGTTGTTTACAATTTTGCTTTACAACATGGTTCTCATTCAAGTGTCATAAATAGCCTTAAAAGGCTTTGTGTCTTTAACAAGGACTTCAGTGGGAGAAAGGGGCAGAGTTTGGGGTGTTTACCGTGATGGGGGTCGCCTGTGATTGGGCGACCTGCACCTGCTGCAGCTGCTGCATGGTGGTTCCCTGCAATACCTGAGGAAGAGGAGGAAATGTTGCCAGAGAGAAAGAGAGAGGGGCAAAGAAAGAGTGAGGACTCAACACAAGCAAGCACATGCAAAGCGCATACTTTAATGTCACATGAAAAGCAACAAAAAGCACAGTGAAGAAAAGGCTACGCATTATGAAGTTATAAAGTGTAAACAAATTAAAGAGCGATAGGTTACATGTGGTATGAACAGACTTTAAAGACACAGTAAAACCAAGTCGACGTTTATGACCAGCAAAGATTATAAAACTAAATAACGCAACTCT
>JAZGTJ010011119.1:0-11129 GCA_036877575.1 Botia almorhae
CAGGCTCTGGTTCTCTCCAGACTGGACTACTGCAATGCCCTCCTCGCAGGGCTTCCGACCTGCTCCATCAAGCCCCTGCAGTTGATTCAGAATGCAGCAGCTAAGGTGGTCTTCAATGAGCCTAAAAGAGCACATGTCACTCCACTGTTCATCCAGTTGCACTGGCTGCCAATAGCTGCTCACATCAGATTCAAGGCACCAACTCCGGTTGGTGGAACGAACTCCAGATCTCCATCAGAATGGCATCAGAGTCATTAGCCATTTTCAAGAAACAACTGAAAACTCATCTTTTTCGTCTTTACTTCCTTGACTAATTTACTAACACACCCCCACTTCTACTTTAAAAAAAAAAAACTTTCTTATACTGTGTTGAAATATCTGAGACCTGTCTATAGCACTTATTCACTGTTGCCTCTTATTGTATTTGAAGTTGCTTCCTTATCCTCATTTGTAAGTCGCTTTGGATAAAAACGTCAGCTAAATGACTAAATGTAAATGTAATGTAAATGTACTATTTCTGAGCATTTCCCTTCTTTCTGGTTAGTACTGTGGTTGACTTTGGATTGTTTATTGTTCTATGCCTGTTACGGTGGAGGCTCCAGCACCCTCTTCACCGCGGCAGCAGAGGGAGCCATCCACGGAATATTGAGAACCATGCCCAGAACTACACTTCCCATCATCCTCTACAACTCCGTGATTACTTCCTGCCACACACCTGATCGACATTTGCTCACTGTATTTAAACCGGACTCTAACTTATCATCATTGCGAAGTCTTGTTTACTATGGTTGCAATTCTAAGCGTTAATCCTGGTTGTTTTTCTGTGTACCAATTTGGATTGTTTAAACAGACTCTGATTGGACTCTGATTCTCTGCCGCCTGCCCCTTTTGTGCCAGTTTTCCGGTTTTGTGTTATCTGCCTGCCTCTGATTCTCTGCCTGCTTCCCGTTAATGACTGTTTGCCACCTGCCCATTGTGATTATTGCTGTGTTTGACCTCGTCATTAAAACGAGTTTGCAGATGGATCAGTCATTACATTGTGCTACTGACTTATCATTACAGAAGACTTCGCCAAACAATGATCCAGCAACAATCATGCAGTTGTCGATGGAGCTGTCTGTCCAAGCCTGGCAACTTGCGATGCACCAGCATCAGCTGAATTGGCTGACTGCCCTTACCAAGGAATTAGTGGTTGGAGTGGGCAATAAGAGAACCAGTGCAATTATGATATACTCACCTCTCCCCAGAGAAACGAGAACGCTGTGTGCAACATTGCCTATGTCTATACTGGGGTCAGCCTGGTCATATAAGGATTAAATGCCCAACACGACCCACTACTAACTGGCTCCCGGTAAGTATTACTACCATTCCTGTCTCACACTCATCCAGTATGAAAATACCAGTGATGATTACCACTTCTAGACGGACTGTAACCACATCAGCATTAATAGACTCTGAAGCAGTAGGTAATTTCATATCTTCAGAGTTCGCTAACCAGAATGATCTCATGCTTAGCTCTTGTGATTCCTCCTTGGCAGCAGAGGCATTGGACAGACGGCCCCTCGGTGAAAAGAGAATTCACCAGATGACTGAGGTTCTCAAACTACAAATAGAAGCCCTCCACTCAGAAGATATACAGTTCTCACATAACCCCACAATTTCTTGGAAGAAAGGACAGATTATTCACTGGGATGCTGCATGTCATGGCCATTGCCTAACACAAGTTATTCTCAAACTCAAGCCCTCTTCAACCATGAAGGAGATTTAGACCCCTAACACGAATCTACCGCCCAAGAACATAGACCTAAGTGAAGTGTTTAGTAAAAGAAAAGCATCCTCCCCATCGCTTTGTTGACTGTGCTATAGATTTAATGCCTAGGGCGACCCCTCCAAAGAGGAGAATTTTTCCTCTATCCCAACCTAAATCTGAGGCTATGAGGATATACAGTTCGCCAAAGGATTCATTCGACCATCCAACTCCCCAGCATCTGTGGGTTTTTCTTCGTCAAAAAGAAGGATGGTGGACCCTGCATCGATTACCGAGGACTCAACGAGGTGACTGTTAAGTTCCGCTAACCTCTTCCATTAGTCCCAGTTGCCCTGGAACAACTCCCTCAAGCAAAATACTATACTAAAATGGATTTACGCTTACAATCTGGTCCGTGTCCAAGAGGGCGATGAATGGAAGACAGCTTTCTCAACAACCAGTGGTCATTATGAATACTTAGTCATGCCTTTCGGTCTTGCCAATAGCCCCTCAGTGTTTCAATCCTTCATGAACAACGTTTTCCGGGACATGCTGGATAAATTGGTGATTGTCTACATAGACGATATCCTAATCTGTTCCAGCTCTTTAGAAGAACACATTCGACACGTGAGGTCGACGTCTCTAACTCGACTAAGTAGGCGCCATACTCTCCCAACGCCACGGTACACCCCCCAAGATGTATCCTTGCGCATAAATCTCATGTAAACTCCCCTCAGCTGAGCAAATTTACGATGTGGGAAATCGGGAACTCTTAGCCATGAAACTGGCTTTAGGACACAAAGACACCCAGACGACTTCTGGCTGGTCTCCTACAACCCTTACCTACACCCCAACATCCTTGGTCCCATATCGCATTAGATTTCATTACCGACCTACCCAATTCTCAGAACAACAACACCATCCTCACAATAATCGACCGTTTCTCCAAAGCATGCCACCTTGTCCCACTACTTTCTACCTCTTTTGAGACAGCTAAACTTCTGTGCAATTATGTGTTCAGGTTCTATGGGTCTGACTGGAGATGACATCTTATGTGGGCCGAATATGCACAGAATTCCCTTGTTAAACCGGCCACTGCCATGACCCCATTTAAATGCATCCTAGGCTTCCAACCACCACCCTCACCTGCTTTATGCCATAAGATGCCAGGCTCATCATGCCAATCAGCATCGTCATCCCGGGCCCGCTTACATCCCAGGCCAATGGGTTTGATTATCAACACGAGATCTACACCTCAGATTATCATGCAAAAAAAACACAGTCCCAGGTATGTCGGTCCATTTAATAACAAATTACCCCAGTGTCATTTCGGTTGGATTTGCCTTCTAATTATGGCATATCTCCCAGTTTTCACATGTCACTCCTGAAACCTGCTGGTGCACCAGTTGGAGAGTCGGAGGAAGGTCCAAGAGAGCAAACCCCACCCAATCCTGGTTGACGACAAGGAGGCGTACTGAGTGCATGAGCTGCTCGACTCCAGGCACCAGGGTGGCATTCTCCAGTACCTAAGTTGACTGGGAGGGGTACGGTCCAGAAGAATGGTCCTGGGTCAACACGAGGGATATCCTCGACCCCACACTCACAGAAGAATTTCACAGGACACATCCGAAGAAGCCGGCCCCTCGACCACGCAGTGGGCCACAGCACCATTGTCCTCCTTGTGTCAGGATGTGGGGGGGAGGGGGCGCTCTGCCTCCGCCACACCACCAGAGGGAACACTCACCGAAATATTAGTCATTTACTATTGAACTCAATTTCCCAGAATGCCTCATACCTGGGACTGATTAATTCCTGCCTTACACCTGTTTTCCATTACCATGTGCTATTTTAGTCAGTTCCATGTACAGACTCATTGACGTGACATGAAGTGAGGCCAAGTATGGTGACCCATACTCGGAAATTGTGCTCTGCATTTAACCCATCCAAGTGCGCACACACACAGTAGTGAATACACACACACCGTGAACACACACCCGGAGCAGTGGGCAGCCATTGCTGCGGCGCCCGGGGAGCAGTTGGGGGTTCGGTGCCTTGCTCAAGGGTCTCACCTCAGTCGTGGTATTGAGGGTGGAGAGAGTGCTGGTAATTCACAATCTCCACCTACAATTCCTGCCGGACCTGAGACTCGAACCTGCAACCTTTGGGTTACAAGTCCGACTCTCTAACCATTTAGGCCACGGCTGCCCCGTTGGGAACTCTTGATTTGCCTTGGCTATCATTTCTGAGCGTTTCCCTTCCTTCGGGTTAGTACTGTGAGTAGTAAGTATGGGGCATTTTATGTCAAAATGATTAATGAGTTTGACCTTCCCATCCCCCCTATCAGGGGGTCAAATGACCTTGGGTTTACCTTGACCTTTTGGGTTGTCCTTGACCTTTGACCTATGTGACCTTTGTCCTCTATGTGACCTTTGCCCTAGATTAAACCTTGAACTGTTTTTTCCAAACCGTCATAGCGTACGCCCTACAATGCGTCGGTTTGAAGTGCGAGCCTTCGGAGGATTTAAGGAACCGTCAGGGCTATTCTTCACGAATTAAGAGACGAACCGTATATCAGCCCTAAACTACGAGAAATCAGAGAGAAATGTTTGGATGCCGAGCACAAGAAGGTGGTCGTCGACACAGCGTCTTTCTGGCCCGTCTATACAGATGAACGCAACACGTTACTTCGTTATAAGTTACATGAATGTCATGCCTTGATCAGTGAGGATCTCTTTCGGGATCCCCACCTGGGAGATAATACGAAAGAGGGCGTCTGCCACACTCTTTGCAGAGATGTTGTAAAGAGCCACTGCTTCTGGGTATCGCATTGCATAATTGACTACAACTAATACAAAGCGATGGCCAGATGAGGTCCATGCCAATTCTTTCAAAGGGGACATCGATTAGCGGAAGTGGGTGCAGTGGAGAGTTTTTTCCTGTCCTAAATGGCCGGCCATTGGGTTATGATGGTCTGCCTGGAAAAGCATTCCCCAACTATCGTTAAAAATTAACAGCTGGGTTATATCTTATTTTGTTTGTGTGTCCTGCATCACACGACATAACCGATCATTAATCACAGCAAAATAGGGGTACGAGAGAACTACGAGAAAGGAGTCAACAAGGGTACGTCTATGAATGGTATTGCCAGGCAAAGTCTCATCTTGAGACTGTTCAAGGGGAAAGTCTCAGAGCGGGGAGAAAGCTATCGCCATCTAAGCTATCTTTCCCCCTCGACCCGACTCTGAGGTACTTGGGGTCCCTTCGCCAACCCCAGCCAGTCTCATGACCCGGTCAGCCGAGTTTCCGCAGGAGCCACCCTTACACATTCCCTTTAATAGTATGGAAAATAACTGCCAATTGGTCCCCCATATAAGCGGGTGGCTGAGGTTGAGGGTTAACGGTCGCCTCGACTCATGACTATAACCATAGGGTATTGACGTATGTCCTCGTGCACACACCTCACCTTTACAGTGTGGCTCGTATACAATGTCCACGGTTGCATCGGGCATTGATGGATAGAGGTTTACAGCCAGAATTCACCAATGCCTGATATGTATTCCCCCCAACATTCACGGGTATGTAGTACTTCAGGTATGTAATGACTCTGAAGCGGTACGGGGATGGTTCTCCTTGGGGTCCCTTCCTGTCTGGTTCATGGGGCTGGCACCGGCCGCCGGATCGTTCGAGACCTGGGAGCAGGGACAGGATGAGAGACAAAAGGAGAAACTGAAAGAAAATAAAACCTCCGATCCTGGTCTTCTCGCAGCTCCAGGAGGGCTTGGTGTTGAGCCTGATGAAGATTGCCGAGCGACTCGTCCAGCACGGACTCCATGGCAGCATATATAAAAATAACAACAAAACAACAAAAGAAATAATCCCAGTTTTCGGCACCACTTTGACACTTTCTGTCTCCCTGGCATTATAAATGTCACAAAACAAGGACAGAGAGTGGCTAAGAAGAAACCACTCGTTTATTTTAGACAAGGAAACAACCAAACACAAAAACAAAAAGCACGGCGGCTTTTCAGCGTTCACACATAAAAGACAGAATTCCTCCGGTTTTCGTCTCCTCCTCAGCTTGCTTCCCCAACCCTCTCGTTCTCCTGCAGCCCCATTTTAACCTGTCTCTTGACTCACTGCAAAACGAGAACAGCTGTTAGGAGTAATTATGAGGGAGGCGTTTCCCTTTACCATTTCGTCTCCAAACCTTACTCTCCGCCGGCAGCGAAGTCGAATCCACGCCCCACTTTCCACAAAACTTAAACATAACAAAATTGCCCAAAAAAATTTAAATGGTGACTGTACGAAAATAGACATCATCAGTTTCGAAATGCATACTGCACACAAACATACTCCCATATATTATTTTAAAAGAATTACCTTCATCCTGCAGTATTAGTTTCACCCATGCTTTCCTCAGTTCTATTTGTGTCTGGAAGTTGTGAAAACTAAGATAATGGTGTTGTTTGGAATTAGAGCAGCCCAGTATGCTGCAATAACGCTAGCAAAAGGATTCAGCCATTAGTTTTGACTGCACTGCGATGGTACAGAAAGTAGTGATACTTCTTCACGGAAGCAGTGTGATAAAGGTCTATAGAACAACTGAACAATGTACTTTTGATAATATTTTAGAGTTAAGCTTCGATATATTAAAGAGTCAGATCAAAACAATGTCATACTCATGCTGTTATACTAAATATTCACGAGTTCGCACTAACATGCAATCGCAAATGATCACTGATGCGTATTTGGCATGCTGTCCGGGGGGAGGGCTCCGAGCTCGGAATTTGGCCCGAACCCAGAGTACTCCCCCCGTCTTTGACTGAGGTAGATACCAGCTAAGAGTGAGGTGATGGGGTGGTGGAGGGATGCTGCGAGACTGTCATGTGACGGAGGTGAAGGACGGCTATATATATATGCGTCGTTGCGTGCTGATTGGTTGGATTACATGACCGTGCTCCTCCCGAACTTAGTTAATAAAACTTCATTAAGTAGGCTTTTATTGCTATAATGTGTTTGATTCACTACAACGAAGCAGTTCATAAGAGGCATTGCTCGCTGCATTGGAGAGTGGGCTACTCTCCTCTGAGCCGGAGGATGACGCTGGACCCTCCCCCCCTTCGGGGCGGGCTGGTCCTACCGACTCTGACTCAGAGTTGACGTCCGTGCTTGCCCGTTCCATTGGGCTGGAATGGAACCCTCCACCCAGCCCAGAGCTTTTGCGGCTGGATGATTGGTTTCTGGGTGTCGCTCGGGAGACCCACTCCCGTCCCGCTCCAGTTCCTTCCCGGAGGTGCACACGGAGGTGCAGAAGTCGTGGAAGGCACCTTTGTCTGCCCGAAGCTGCTTCTCATCCGCTCTCACTACCCTTGATGGAGGGTCTGCCAAGGGGTACGTGGACATTCCTCAGGTGAAGCGTGCAGTTGCGGTGCACCTGTGCCCGCAAAATGCTGCTACCTGGCGGGATTGACCATGTCTCCCCTCCCGATCCGGTAAGACCATGGCGGCTCTCGCTGCTAAGGCTTACCGTGCAGCGGGTCAGGCAGCCTCAGCCCTGCACGCCATGGCCATCCTGCAGGTACACCAGGCCAAGGCGCTTAAGCAGCTCCATGAGGGTAGTTCCGAGCTGGGGTTGATGCAGGAACTGCGCACAGCGACCGACCTCGCCCTCCGGGCGACTAAGGTCACGGCGCGGGCCCTCGGCCGGACGATGTCCACCCTTGTGGTCCAGGAACGCCACCTGTGGCTGATCCTTGCGGAGATGCGGGATACGGACAAGGCCCATTTTTTGGATACCCCCATCTCCCAAGGAGGCCTCTTCAGCGACACTGTCAAGGGCTTTGCCCAGCAGTTCTCGGCAGTCCAGCGCCAGACGGAGGCGATTTGGCAAATCCTTCCATGGCGGGATTCCACCTCTACGCCACGGCCTGCCCCCCCGTCTGCCTGTCGCCGAGGGCGTCCACCTGCAGCCGCTACACCTGCTCTGGAGAGGACCAGGCCACAGCCTCGTCCCTGTCGTGACGGCCGTAGGAAGTCGACGCCCGCTCCAAGAGGACGTCTAAGCGGCCCTGAGTGGAGTCGCCTTGAGGGAAGAGGTACTGCTCTTTTTCGGGAGGTGGTGAAGGCACTGCTCCTTCCCCCGGTTTCTGTTCCACCACCAGGCAACTGCGGTACCCACATTTTCACTGAAAGAGCAGTTTCCTCACCCTCTGGGCCATACTGGATGTCATACAGTGATGTCGTCCATCACTGTGGCAGGTGTGGGTGTGTCATCGGGGCACTGCCCCTCTCCTCTCACCCCCTGCCCCTTCGGGGCTGGTGGTTCAGCCTCCTCTGGGGCTCGAGCCCGGCCCCAACTTTTCTTCGGGCATGTCTCTCGCTCCTCTGGTGCCACTCACACAGTATCTGGGGTCCTGGTTGGAGCTCCCCAGACCGTCCAGTTGGCTCCTCAGGACGATCAGACTTGGCTACCTGATTCAGTTCGCCAGGCGCCCCCCCAGGTTCCATGGCATCCGGCCCACTTCGGTGGCGGCCAGCGATGCTATGGCCCTGTGCGCGGAGATTGCGGTCCTTCTGAGGAAGGGCGCAATAGAGCCTGTCCCTCCAGCCGAGATGAAGTCAGGGTTTTACAGCCCATACTTCATCGTGCCGAAGAAGGGAGGTGGACTGCGGCCAATCTTGGACCTGCGTGTATTGAACAGGTACCTGCACAAGCTACCTTTCAAAATGCTCACGCAGCGGTGCATTCTCTTGTGCGTCTGTCCCAACAATTGGTTCGCAGCTATCAACCTGAAGGATGCGTACTTTTATGTCTCGATCTTGCCCCGACACAGATGGTTCGCGCTCGGGGGTCAGGCGTACCAGTACAAGGTCCTCCTCTTCGGGCTGTACCTGTCGCCCCGCGTGTTTACCAAGGTCGTGGAGGCTGCCCTTGCCCTGTTACGGGAGGCGGGCATTCATCCTGGCCCACTCTCGAGACCTGTTGTGCGAACACAGGGACCAGGTGCTCAGGCACCTAAGCCGACTGGGGCTTCAGGTCAACTGGGAAAAGAGCAAGCTCTCCCTAACACAGAGCATCTCTTTTCTCTGTCTGGAGTTGGACTCACTATGATAGCACGCCTCTCCAACGAGCGCGCACAGTCACTGCTGCATTGCCTGAACAAGTTCGGCACCAAAACTGTGGTCCCACTGAAACTTTTTCAGAGGCTCCTGGGGCATATGGCATCCACGCCGACGGTCACTCCGCTTGGCCTGATGCATATGAGACCACTGCAGCACTGGCTCCACGACCGGGTCCCGCGGTGGGCATGGCGCTGCGGCACATTCCGGGTGATTATCACTCCACCGTGCCGCCAAACTTTCAGCCCTTGGTCAGACCTTGCTTTCCTACGGGCAGGGGTGCCCCTAGGACAAGTGTCCAGGCACGTCGTTGTCACGACAGACGCCTCCTTGACGGGCTGGGGCGCCGTATGCCACGGGCAGGCAGCCTCGGGCTCCTGGACAGGATCTCGGCTCCTGTGGCATATCAATTGCCTAGATTTGTTGGCTGTCCTCTTGGCTCTGCACCAGTTTCTACCATTGTTGCAGGGCAAGCACGTGCTAGTCCGGACGGACAGCACAGCGACGTGGCGTATATCAAACGCCAAGGCGGGATATGCTCACGTCGCATGTTTCAACTCGCCCGCCGCCTCCTTTTATGGAGTCAGCAGCGACTCGGATCGGCTCGGATCCCGGCAGGCTCAACTGTGCAGCCGATGCGCTCTCACGGCAGCTGTCGGGCCCAGGAGAATGGCAACTCCATCCCCAGGTGGTCCAGCTGATTTGGATTCGATTCGGGGAAGCACAGGTGGACCTGTTTGCTTCCCATGAGTCCTCCCACTGCCCGCTGTTTTATTCCCGATCCGAGGCTCCTCTCGGGAAAGACACGCTGGCACACAGCTGGCCCCGGGGCCTACGCAAGTATGCGTTTCCCCCAGTAGGCCTCCTTGCAGTGAGACCCTGTGCAAGGTCAAGGAGCAGGTCTTGCTGGTTGCGCCATTCTGGCCCACCCGGACCTGGTTCTCGGACCTAGCGCTACTTGCGACAGCCCCTCCCTGAAAGATTCCCCTGAGGAAGGACCTTCTTTCTGGCACCCGCGCCCCGACCTCTGGAACCTACATGAGTGGGTCGTGGACGGGACGCGGTAACCCTGAGTGATTTGCCCCCGAGTGTGGTAGATACTATCACTCAGGCGAGAGCTCCTTCTACCAGGCATGCTTACGCTCTGAAATGGAGCCTCTTCACTGACTGTGAAGCGGAGGCTGTCCCCTTCCACCCTGAAGGTGTATGTGGCGGCTATATCGGCCCATCACCTGGCAGTAGAGGGTAAGTACTTGGGCAGACATGAGCTGATCATCAGGTTCCTACGGGGTGCCCGGAGAATGTACCCTCCGAGGACGCCCCTCTTTCCCTCCTGGGATCTTTCTATAGTCCTTTCTGGGCTACGGGGAGCTCCCTTCGAGCCGCTGGAGTCAGTTGAGCCTAAGAGTCTGTCTCTCAAGACAGTGCTCCTGACCGCGCTCGCCTCTATAAGGAGGGTAGGGGACCTGCAGGCATTGTCAGTCAGTGAGTCGTGCCTAGAGTTCGGGCCTGCCTACTCTCACGTGATCTTGAGACCCAGACCCGCCAAGTGCCCAAGGTTCCCACCATGCCCTTCAGGGATCAGGTGGTGCACCTGCAAGCGCTGCCCTCGGAGGAGGCAGATCCAGCCCTTGAGTTGCTGTGTCCCGTCCACGCCTTGCGCATTTACGTGGACCGCACCCGGAGCTTCAGAAGCTCCGATCAGCTCTTTGTCTGTTGGCCCACTGGATAGTGGATGCCATCGCCCTCGCTTATCAGGCCCAGGGTATGCCGTGCCCCCCCGGAGTGAGGGCTCAATCAACTAGGAGTGTTGCCTCCTCCTGGGTGCTGGCACGCGGCGCCTCTTTAACCCTCTGGGGTCCGAGGGTGTTTTGGAGCTCTGAAGAAGTTTTGACATGCTCTGACATTTGTGCTTTTTTCAGGTGCTTATAAACATATAAATGGCTAAAGTCTGATAACTGTATTCAGCACAAACTGGGCTACAATAATATCTGAGCTGCATGTATGTACATTATTGTGTTTTTGAGAAAGTAACGTTTATGCATGGTTAGTGAAAAACTAAAATTTTGAAGTCACTGAAATAAGGCCACAAAACACATACAGAACATTTGTTCACAAGACTTTTGAGAACTTTATCTTGTAGCCTAGAGTGTTTGCTTTAAAGTGATGTGAGAATCATCTAGTTCAGTCGTTCACACAAAACAGTATATTGATTTTAATGGTCGAAGACACTTTTTGTTTAGAATGGCCGTATGCAAGGAGG
>JAZGTJ010011120.1:0-17287 GCA_036877575.1 Botia almorhae
AAATGAGGAGAACCAAATTAAAATTGAGTTAACAAAAGACATCGCCTGGTCTCATGGAAGCCCCAAGTAAGAAGCCCTCATGACAGGGCGACATAGATGCCGAAATCAAAGTATAAAAATGGGGCTCAAGGATCCAGGGGCTTAAGATAAATTAAATTAGCATGATTGAGAATTTAGGCATGGTTCAAGCCTGTTGAAGAGGCTGGGGTGTCTGAAAGTGGTGCTATTCATCTTGGGAAAAGAGGGTCACATGGTCGGAGAAGTTCACAGGACCTGTACGTTATGCTAACGTATAATACAGACCCTAATGCTTACTGGTTTGTAAGATATGAATGATTGGACAATATTCCCGGCGCTCTGGCGTTAATTGCTGTTCGTCTGGTATTTAATGAAAGATCTTAGATGTTGTGCTATTCTCCGTTTAATATCGTTCAGTAGGCTATAGCCTATGTTATGAGAGCCCATATTGTCCGGCGTAAAATCGCTATTGTACATTTAACAGTTGTCAACATTTTACACATTATCGCCATCACTGACTTTTGTCATTGGCCACCGTCAACATCTTGCCACAAGTCAGACAGGCTTATTTATTTTCGTTGACGATTATTCTAAAAAAATGTTATTTTCCTCCTCCATCAACGATGAAGATGATTTTTTCGCTATTTCTCTCTATATGACGCGCGGCTAAATGACTGAAAACGCGCGACGGAACAACAGCTTTGTAAGACAGACTCCTCAATCTCTCGGACCCTTAGCTCTTTCATAGCGCATAACACATGACGTACGCGTGTACGTCAGAATGCAGTATATGACGTGATAATGTACACCAGAATATACAGTAAAATGACGTGAGTGGTGCCTGCATTGTAATACAGGATATAACGTAAGAAACTGACATGACAGAAAAGAAAAGCGTGTTTGCCTTAAAACAAACCTAGATGATTTTGAACAAAACCTAAACTTTAAGCAAATTAATGAAAAGTTACAATACCGGAAGAGTGCAGCACTACAGCGCAAACGCAATCCATCTTTTTCATCTTGCATCATTCGATTGGCCCTTTGGGAGTAATTGGACAACCCACTTGAACCCAGAACTTCACCTTTGACCCTCGTGTCATCAGTAGGGGCCCTCGGGACACTACTGTTGACGTCATCTTAAAACTGACAGTCAACAGCACCAATAAGTGTTGCGCGTGTCTGCGCGCGTGATTGCACACTGGGTATTATTTATTCTAAAATAAATAAACGTCTAAGCTTAACTTATTTTAATAATGTCAACAGAACAAAAGCCACACTGATGAGGGCAGAATTTTAGCATCGCGAGTTCTTTATTTAACTGAAACTATCAAAGCGCGGCGAACAGGCTAATGCAAATGCTTATTATTTGTGTCTGTGTAACTAGTGTTTGTTATGACTGCCTGCAATATGTGCGAATCCGGAGTCGCGAATAGAAAGAATCTTTTTAAATATTGCAATAATTACATTTTCTAAATTTTGGTTTATTATTGCATTTCAAGTTTAAGATTTCGATTTCATTTAGTGTTTCATTTAGTATTGTTTTTAGATTTAGGATCTATAAACAAAAGCGTCAATATTCAATAGTCATTTTCAGGACACGCTCCTACTTACATGTGTAACAAGTGCCGGTCTATCACACAGAAGCGCCACGTGTGTGTCCTGCCGAGATTTCCGGAGCACAGCACATATTAGCGCTAATCTGCGCTACATATATCAAGATTTGACTGTTAACTTAGTCTAGTAATTTAACGAACAGGCAGTTTATGATGTTTTCATTTGATGTTAAACCTTTAAATTTTGTGTCAAAGCTGTATATGAGACGAATTAATGTACATGAAAAATACTTAAAATAATTCCACTACATAAAATAAATCAAAGTGTGCCTGTCAAGACAAGCAAATCGTTGTGATACGAGCTGAGCAAATCTGAGATGTATTTCTTCATTCCCATAGATTTAATAAACACCAAAAACAAGGTAGCACAACTCATGCTGACTCATTCTTGAATTCTTGCATCATTTTTTTTGCACGTCAGTAAGAGAAGTGATTTACTGGTTCAGTTATTCCTCTCATCTTGTCTTGTGCTGTTTATGGTGCATATAAACAGGCTACTGCATGTGAAACTGTGGTTGAGGACACCAAAATGTGTGACTCAGAATGCTTTACAAATTCAGTGACTGTTTCAATGCATCTTTATTTTGAGAGTTTATTTCATACATCACAAGAACATAAGTCAGTGTGACAGCATTAAACGCAGAGTTCATTATTCCTGTATTAAACATGTAAATGATGAGCAGTAATCTGATCTAAACTAAAGTGTGTACATTCCACATACACAAAGAATACATTAAAGACACACAGGGAACACAAGCGAGTCTTTCACATGAAAATAATGTCAGGGTTTACTGATGCACATTATTCTCTTCAGTTAAACAGTTAAGATTGTACAACAGCTTGTTTTAACATCTAAGATTTAACTGGGTAAACAGCCACTGATATATCAGTTACCACCATCAGAAATCAGCTTCAAACAAGCAGTTAAATCAGTGCATGTTTTAAATCCATCCCTCATGTCTGCTGCTTCATTTTTCACAGTAAAGCGTCTGGAGTCCACGCTGGATTCCTGAGGTGCTGAGCTTGACCAGCAGAGTTAAAAACAGCCACACAGTCTCTGTTTCTTCAGCAGCTGTTGACAGTAATTTTCATCCACAGTTGTGATCATTTCCAGAGTTACAGAGAAAAGAAAGAGTGTCAATGTTAGGTAACAATATCACATTTACTGTTATGACACATATAAATGTAGGACAACAGAGATAACAGCACAATTTGCGTTTAAAGGCAACATCAAAGCTAGTTACAAGTTACATGTGGAGTTTATTGTGATTTCAACCATATACAAGTACATAGTTTGAATTTCACTGTAATGTTAGTTGGTGTTATTTTTTTTAAGATAAATATTAACAACATCAGAAGCAGATGCAAAGACTGATAGTTGGATGAGATTCAGAAGGGATGTTTAAAACGTTTGTACTGATGCTTTTAAAATACATTCCCTACAGAAAAAAATATACAATGTGCCCTGATGCGCAGGTTTCTGAGATTGTCTTGAATATTCTGCAGCTTAACTGACCACCTTAACTTAGAAAACACATCTGTTAAAATGCAGAAATCAACTTTGTTATTTTCTGTGCTGCATTCCAGATTAATATAGTGTTTCAAACAGCATTTAGATTCAGAACAATCAAACAGTGCTGTTACTATGGAAATGGTGGTCTGAAAGGGCAATGCAATACACGCTTGAGTCACATATTTAGTGCTTTTCATATTTCCCACAAACAGATGGAAGTGGTTTTATGGGTGTGCATGGCTTTTAAAATTCCAAAGCTTAGAGTTTTTGGAAAGCTTGGATTTTTTTCTGTTGGCTTTTCAAGTTGTTCAATTTAATGAGAACAATCAGCGATAATAACGGGCAGCTTTTTGTGCGCATTATTTTCACAATTTGACTCAGTTCAGTGGTCATTATAGTCTTAAAGAGGATGGTATTCTGAGATCATTCTGAGTATACGTTTTTATTGGTCCAATTAATGTAGTCAGTAAAACAAATGTGTTTTTCTAGTGGCAGGTACTGTATACAACACTTACAATACTTTCATATCCACCACTTCATTTATTTTATTTTTCATTTCTGTCATCACCAGAATCTGCTGCGTGTGATGTGTACCAACACTATTACCAGTTTCACCAAATTCTATGTAGAGAGGTTTCTGGACAATTTAATCCCTGCAGGAGTCTTGGCAAGACCCTCTCTCTGTCAATTTTCACTCTCTGCCTCATTCAAACCCCTCTCTCTTTCTGAGCCTCTACAATGTGGGGTTTCTTTCTCTTTTTATATTCCCTTATATCTTTTTTCCTCAAGCCCCCCCTTCTTAAACTCCTCAGACAGCATGCAGCTTATGCAAATCACCGGCCTTT
Source organism: Botia almorhae (assembly GCA_036877575.1). Taxonomy (NCBI): domain Eukaryota; kingdom Metazoa; phylum Chordata; class Actinopteri; order Cypriniformes; family Botiidae; genus Botia; species Botia almorhae. Next base: position 3,990 of record JAZGTJ010011120.1, read on the forward strand.
TATTCCCAACTCTCATCCTCAGCTGTGAATGAGACCTCAAGAAAACACACACACACACTCTCTCTCTCTCTCTCTCTCTCTCTCTCTCTACTGTAATGGAAACAGAATCATCCATGACATTCTAATGGCCTGTGTACATACAAACTGACCACATCACTCCATTGGGAATTATACACTCTGAGAAACATCATATTTAGAACAGCTAGAACACAGAACAGCTGTTATCATCTTTACAACTGGTGAACCACTGGATGAAGGGCTATGAAGTATATACACAGGATAGAGGCAGATATTAGTTATCTGGAGAAACATCTGCAGGGTTTTTTTTACTGCCACAGTCATTTTGCTCCTACAGAAGAACAAACAGTGAGGGGATTATGGGATGGAAGTGGACTAGACATTGGGGGGGGGGCATTTACCAAAGTCACTCAGAAAGGGGCGAAAGGCTGATGAATATAAAGTGCTTGCCATCATTCCCAGGGTCTGGAACACACACAGGCACACACACCTACCCTGTATATATAAGTGTGTATGTATACAGAGGGGGAGACAACCAGCCTGACTTCCCTCAGACACTTTGACAGGCGAGCCTTTTCACCAGCACATTGCTGGCCCAGCCAGCCCTCTCTCCCTTAGCAACGGCACAGAGCAGAGAGCCCCTCCAGCTGGCCACCAAAATGACAAGGGGGCTGGTGGGGGGCAGATAGGGTGTGGGTTACAGGGGGTGAGCTGGTTCACAGGGGTGGAAGTAGTAGTTCCCAATCTGGTGGGACTCCCACAGGCAATGAACTTGAACTTGATTCTGATAGCAATAAAGAGGATCACACGTCCTCATGGAGCATCTGCAGAAGTGTCAGACCGCACGTGAATTCCACACACATTTATTTAAAACATAATACGTTCATATGTAAAGATCACAAATCAACTGAGATGTTTCTATATCCTCAACACATTTTCAGTTTGTTGACACATAAGCCTTAAATGATAAAACAAAATGACCGAGTGTCTTCAGTGTCTACAGTGGAAATGGATCTTGTGTTGTTACATTCACACTTCATCTTCCTATGCAGAAAATGACTGTAATTCTCTTCATTCTGGCTCAAGGTCTTTTATGATGGTTTAGGTGTTCCAGTCAAAACATCTGCTTCAGACACAATGCTCATTTGCATTTATCCAGACAGATCACTGAAGTTTGGAGAAACTCATGATCTTAGTTGAGGTGCTGTACACTCACATGGTCCTGTTTTCATCTAAAGCTGTGGTTCTTTCAGCTGCCAGTTATTCTGACTACAGTTCTGCTCGGGAATCCAACGCTAGGCTTTCATGACCACTTGTCCAAAGAGGGGGACAAAATGGTGGGGGAAACTATTTCAAAGCTCCCCCATAGCCGATACAAAGCTAGGAAAAACCCCTTTGCAGGATAATCGTATTTATCCCAAGATTAAGACGGGATCAACAGCTGAGGTATCCACAAGAGGGAAAAGGGAAATTTTGCTGTAAAACACGCAATCGCCTTAAATGCAAACCCAGGAGATGCTTCTGTGATAGGCTGGGTGTGCGTCCCATGATACTCTGCGTTCTCACTGTCCGTTTTACTGTTCTGAACCGGAGGGATTCGTAACGCTTGTCCACTCTTGTTCAATGTCTTTGTTAACACTATCCATTATCAACTTGTTCTTTAAAGTGACCTTGGGTGTAGAACAATAAATGCAACCTTTATATAAGATACAAGTACATAATGTGTCTTCAGTGTCAACATAAGATCCATTTCGACTGTAGTTCCATTCACACTACATTTCCAAATCTAACCTGAAACAAAGTTTTAATCACAGGAGCAAAGAATGAGATCAGCCAAATATTCCCAGATAGCCGTCTCTCCTGTAGGCCCCTGATATTAACATGCCAACTGCAGCAGCTGCCACATGGGCCCACAGATTGAGCAGACAGTAACCCCTCCACACCACATCTCTTCTCCTCCAAACACACTCTCTCTCCCTGTTCCATTTATCATCAGTGTATTCATCAATGACGTGTTTATCTCACACGGTTTATCTTGTGTGTTTGTATGAAGTTCAGAAATGCTCATTGGCTTGTGAATCTGTGCATTTCTTTCTGCAGTATTTTGTATCCCTCACTCTATCTAGCTTTCCATTTCTTGAGTAATTTCTCCTTTCTTTGTCATTCTCTTTTGTTTTACTGTAAAATACCGTTCCTGTCCTGTAAACATTCTCTCTGGGTTTCTGCATCACTGGCTCTGTTTTACTGGTTAATTTATTGTAATGGGGTTTAAAGAAATGTTGTGTTCTGTAAGAAGGGGGAAAGGAAGGAACAAACTGCTCTTTAAATGCGACTTGAATTATATAGATTTATCATATTATTACAATTAGTTTATATCAGTGTATATACTACTTACATTAACAGATACAAAACTTTATGATTTCTAAACACTGTAAAGCATACATGCCTTTGCACAATAGCACATAAGCATTAAATAAAAGTTTAAACTGCATATAGCACTAAAGACTGTATTAAAACTGTTCCACTGTAAAATGCCAACGGGCCAACTCGTACCATGTCCAGTGAGCTCAGCACACTGGCATGCACCGCAAACATGCCACAGAGATGGGCACATCTACAGTGACTGTGCAAATACTCACACAATTCCTGATTCGTCTGCATGGACATGCATGGGTGATAATACACTCCTGTCCTCAGTCAGTCTCTGAGGATTGTCTGTTAGGGTGGTAATTTAGGCATCTGCCTCTGTCTGGACCGGAGCATCTTTCTCAGCTTATTACCTTCACTGTCTCTGCACTCCATCCACACAGACAATGGTGGGAAAAGGGGGTGGAACCATGTCAAGTACTCCACATACAATGCTGCCCTTGTAGAAGAGGGGAGGGGCTCAGAATAATAATGAGGGCACTAGCTGTTTACCAACACAGAATCTGTGACTGTAGATTGCTCACAGATCAACAGTTTTAAACACATTCTGAAAATTTTGTTGTCTGAACTGTCTATGCGACCATTTTGGGTTGATCTCTTGCCTATGGACACACACACACACACACACACACACTCTCTCATGCAGAAGTACAGCTGACCTTGTGTTAAAGTGAAAACAGTTACATATCTCCACACTCAATGCCAGATTTGACCTTTTTAGGCTATGAGGAACTGCAACGGCTAAAATGAACACATCCATCTTCATAAAGTACATTCAGTTCACCTGCTTCTACAGAAAATAATCCAGTGTGACAGGAAAGAGGATTTTTAGTCATCCGAATTATTAGAATTTCTTGAAATAATTTGCAGTCAGCATGCAGAGGAACTGCTGGGGATCACAACAATGAGATGAAATTATAATTTGGATTTTTTTCTGCTGAATAGCATGTTTAATTCAACGAAAAATAGCCTTTTAACTTAAACATACATATCTATAGGATTCATATATTTTAGTGGAATCACAGAGAACTGTATTGGTAAACCAGCAAAAACATTACACAGAGCATGATTTGCATATTGAAAACTGGAAAAATCTGGTATGGGTTTGGCACTGTGCCAAGCAGCATAATTAACAGTTTCAGCCACTGTTCTGCAGCAGTCACATGCACTCGCCCTGCCCGCTTACATTCACACACACACATCTACATTTCCTTCTATAATAATACTTTCTGCTGCAATGTAGAAAATGTGTTTAGTGGCCTGTCTGAGATATTTAAGCAGTTCAAGATATTTTACATAAAACCAGAGAGAGGCAGAGAGAGAGAGGACCCCCCCCACACTGCTAGATGGAATGCCTAATTAAAATTCCCAGTTAAAGGTACAGCATCGTATTTCCATTGTACAGACAAATTTAAAATATATTTGGAGCATTTAGCTATTAATAGAGACGCTGAGAGGAAAAACTACGGGTGTTATTAATATATCATATATAAAAACCCCTGACTCATGTGCCGTCTTAAAGAGGTTTAAATCTGTCTCATCTTAATTCGCCTGCCTACTAAGAGTCCATAAGAAATCACACAACCTCCAGCTTTCATTTAGAAATGAGGACGGCAGAAGCTGTTCTTTTCCGTCCCCTGCAAGCCAGTGAAAGAAATCGCAGCTGTTGTTTTATTGTGTTTAAAATTCATCCCGTATGGGTACATTTTGCATTTGCTTCATGATATATTCTTAAAGATAACGCTTACACATATACAATATTGAGTGTGTATTGCACTGGAAATGTTCCCTGATATCTACAACACGAGCAGACGTGACATAACATCCTGTGCTTTAAAATGTGTTCGAAATGTTGAAGACTGGAGTCACGTTTCCTCGCAGCTGTTCAAACGCTGCTGTGTCTTTAATTGGCGGCTCAGTCCTCGCTGCTTGTTCCTCTGCAATTATGTTCATATGCGCAGCTTGTCTGCTCTCTCATTACCGCAGCGCTTGCATCATTCCTTCCTTTATTTGCAGACTGCAGGCAACATCACAGATCTTTCCTACACATCAGTTTTGACGCCAAACCTTCACTTTTAGGATAAAATGTCTTTTTAATGCTCGTTTAATTTTTTAGGTTAGCGGGCTGCTAATCGATGACTGTGATAACTGGACAGGAGCTCTTCTCAGAGGGACAGGAGCTCTTCTCAGACGGACAGGAGCTCTTCTCAGACGGACAGGAGCTCTTCTCAGACGGACAGGAGCTCTTCTCAGAGGGACACAGCTTACTAAGAGTAAGTATGCAAACTTGCTTTTCTGCTCTTATAAGGACGATTCAGTGGCTTTAGATATTTAATAGATGACGCTTTCTTTTGTATTGTCTTTACATTTCAATGTATTTCGGATAGTTGCGCTGCTCTATACGTTTCTTTTCACGATTAAAAATATAACAAGTTTCTCGTTCTGAAGTTAATATGTCCAGTATACTTGTGCTTCAGCTACTCTAATAATATTAGCAATAAATAAAGCAGTAAAGCTATTTGCATGTCATCAACAATCCATTATGACACAAGCAGTCATCTTTCTGTGTTGAATGACATGTAATTCATTCATTTCAATCACAGCTCTGTGACCAGGGGCCTGACCACATTCTGTTTCCCACACAGCATCAATCAAACACTTCTTATACAAGCAATAATGTTTTGGATGTATCTTAGCTCTTGACTGAAGACCTGACCAACTCATGGTACAAACTGTAAATATTATAAGAGACACCAAACACTATTGAAAACATGCAGCCTGTGGAGCACATTATAGTTAGGCAGGGTGAGGTGCATGCTGTTGCAAGCTGATGTGAGCCCTTGGCACCCTAATGCCAGTAAATTTAGTGTACCATTAAAAGTAGGAAAAAATGTCAAACACTAATAATACTCAATAGGAAGTATACGAGTGCTCTTCAGTCTAGTTTAATTGTGTTCCATTGGTCAAGAGATGCTATATATCAATTCACCAAAATAATTAGTTGAGTACTTTCTCTCCAGGGTCAAGCAGCTCTATCTTTATGGTTCCATCAGATCTGATGTTGAACACCAGCTTGTTTTTGTAGGAGGGGCAGTTGTATTAAACTGGTTTATGGATTAGTTTAACTTCGTTTAATAGACCCATTTATCCCTCAGACAAACACACAAGCTCCAGTCAAATAATCTGAGCACTTCTGTGGGTTAAATGCTCACATTAATAGCTGCTTTTACTCTCATCTCAGTTACCTTCAAAGCTCGCTCCAAATCAGAAATGTGTGTTCATCTGACTGCATACACAGATAACAGTGCGACTTACTGTGCTATTCTCTAACAGCTATTCTCTAATTAGTCAGTGTAATATTTCTTTGTAAAGAAAATGACTTTGACTAAAAACCTGGCAATGACGCCTAATCAAACTCTGTCAATGACCAAAGCTGAAAGCGAAACATGTTCAGTCCTCGAGAGAAAAACGAGGAGTTTTGCTTAGGGCCCGTTTGTTTGCTTTTGTTTTTAAGTGGCATGTCAGTTAGGATGTCAACCTAAAATCAGAACCTCGAGGACAGAATAATGCAGCAGCTAGGTCTGATATAGCAGCTTACCTCATGTCAACACAGCCATTTTAGGGAGCAGCAGCCAGCTTCTCCATCAAGATGGCTTCCTATAAGCACAGCCCTCATTGCCTTGCAGTCTCGCAGCATCTGCTGGTCCATGGCAGCTGGCAGCCTCTTTGTCCCCATTGGCACTTGGGATGTAGAGTCACATTTTGTTGCTTTTCTCCGGGGCACAGATGGCACTGAATGCTTCCGTTGATGAGGGGAGCTGCTAGGAGAAGGATGAAGGTTGACTATTAATTTTCTCTCTTTTTTCACCCTTTTCTTTCATTTGGACAGTTGCACCATTTTTTCCTCTCCCCCTCTTACACCAGTGAGGCAGTGTGTAAATGGCTGGCAGTTACGAAGGGGTAACAAGAAAATAAGGCACAAAAAAGCCCTTTTTATCTGTGCCAAGGCAGATGTCATGGCAACTGCTGTATAATATTATGCCATGTAACTTCAGCAGGGAAAGACGATTCCCACCATTAAAAAGGTAAATACAATTAAACATGTTTTTAACCTGCTAATAGGAATTGTGTAGAGGCATGCGTCCTGACTCTTGTGTTTGCTAGTGCTGCTCATTGCAAAGGTCACTGAATCAGCCAATATCCGTTGCTGTCCAGCCATAATTTCATTCCATAAGCCTTATTCAAATGTACAGCGTAACCGGTGTAGCTGGAAAAGATCGTGTAAATGAATGATGACAGAATTTCTTTGCTCACATTAATTTTACATAAAGTAATATGCAATGTGATAGTGGCCCATACATTCATATCATTATTAAGATGGGGACGGACAAATCATTTCCTCTCTCTGATCATTTATCACACTGAAGCCTCTGGCCTAATGTCCTGCAGTGACACTCTGTATTAGCAACCATGTTAAAATGTGTTCTCATTCAGATTTAGTTTTCTTTTTACATGGATCATGCCTAATGCTTTTAGGGCTTTTTCTTTTTTTAAATATAATTACGCTTTGTGCTTTATGCTCTTTCATGAATAAAAGTTAGTAAACACTGATTCTGTTGCTAATGTTTGGTGTGAAGCACAAAACCTCTGCATGATATGCTTTTAAACAGATAGCACACAGTATAAACAATTATATAATATTAGTGCTTATATCTATATATCTAAATATCTATGACTTATTATTTAAATAACTTTTCAAAGAATTCATGCGGGTTATTGGGCAGGTGGACGGGTTTAAACGAGTGTTTTATATGCATGTACATAAAGACAAAGACTGATGGAAGTGTGAAACAGATGTGATCTTTCCTGTTCTATCGTCCGTTCTGATGAAAGATGAATGTCCTGCACACACGGAGATCTTGATTGGGATTAATATTTGCATTTAGCTCCTTTTGAACTGAATGCATTCATTAGCATATACTTTATGATTTACTGTGTGTCTGTGGCATCAGATTAACTCTACCACTAATTATTCTAATGACAGTGTTGGTTTGAGATGACTTCCCAGACGGTTGATATCAGCTTTATTCCTCTGGTCTCTCACAAAGACACTGAGAGGCTGTAGTCAACTGAATGAAGCAAAAAAAGACAGCAGAATGTCTTTCTTTCATACGATCATTAGCTAAAGGAGGTAAATATTTCACAAAAATCCCAAATGACGGTTATATACTGTAATTAGATTTAAAAGTTTCAGCAAGGCTTAATTTGCACCCTTGGCAGGTGAAATGCATTTGTTTAATGTGGCCATATTTTTAACTAATTATTTACAAAATGATTAATTGTTTTGTCTTTAATCTGCTATCATTAAGATTTGTTGTCTCTCAGAATGTACACAGATTACACTGTCAATATATAAACTAATACACTTTTGCTTGTCTCTAAACATTTAAAACAGGCACCTCCTTTAGTTAATAAAGCTAGTGTTAAAGGTAGTTTTAGTGTGCATACAACCGTTAAACAAAATGTCATTAACCAGCCAAACTATCCTGTCAGAGTCATTATAAACAGGCCTACAGCAGACATGCTGCTTTGTACTTGTTTTTTTAGATCTCACTAAAAATACCCTCTTTTATTATTGTTAAATTTACTAATTGAGTATTAGGCAAGTTGTATTAATTAATATAGGCTATTTTCTCACTAAACAACATCGTAGCACAGGGGCAAAAGTCAGTACTTAAAAGTCAGCAAAACCTGACAAATCTTGAGCAGAACATCTTTTTGGGGACATGTCATTTTTTTTTATTGTAAAAATGTGTTTTCTGTTAATGTTGGAGTGTGGATAAGGAATTTCCCCATTTAGATAAATAAGTAAACCCACTACATGCCCATTAAGCCTCTGTGTAGGCCTCGATTTTGTGAGTGTTCCCCAGCCAGGGTGCTGAATGAGGGCGATTATAAAAGTGCACCAAATGCCATTTGGCTTTTTTTTATCATATAGTGTAAATTAGGTTGAGTTATTTTACTTATCTGATTTATAAAAACCCGCTGGGAAGGTAATTACAAACTAATTTAGCGTAAAGTTAACAACCCAGAACACAATTGGCAGGTTTTCATTTGCCTCAGAAGAGTTTGCCATAACAAAACTAATATTCCCATTAGCAGCTGATGCAAAGCCCGTCTGTATAAAATTCAGCACATAAGGAATGAAACATCAAATGTTGCACATTTTCCATCAGAAACATTATTGCACATTTTCATTAATATATTCCTATATAATAAATTAAAGCTAAAAATGTTTCTTTAACAAGTGGCTCAATTGGAGGAATTACACATCCAAATACAGAATACAATATGTGAGAACTGGATATCCGATTTAATCAAAAACCTCTACAAATATAATTCCAAGAAAAAACAAATATTAATCCTCGAAATGTATAAATTAAACAACCTGTATAAGTAGATATCACATACTTGTATATGTGACCACGTGCATTTAAAAATGTTAGCTGTTCAGGTGTGTATTTTAAATGCAGAATATCAGTGTTGATCCATGTTAAATCTCTTGTGACGCAGGCCGGATCGGTTTACAGTATTGTAAGTATTTAATTGGCCTGTATGACTTTGGTCATCTAACGTTTTGTAGGACTTCCACTGACCTCGTGTTGGTAACTCTTCCAGTATTTCCGCGTGATCGCTGCTCGCCAGTGAACTTGTCTACTGTGCAGTTAAGGAGGATGTTTCTACTTTCGGTTATCTAGCTTTATGAAGGCAGATAAACACTCATACAGCTAGATAACCAAAGATAGCAACCACCTCCTGTCAACACTCTGTATTGTGGACCAGCTCATAAAGTCCACCTGATAAATGAAAACAGGGGTAGTGCGCAGTGAACCAGACAAATAAACACAAATTCACGACTCGTTGACCTGTAAATACTGTTAACAGGTTAGTTTTGAACAGGCTAATGGGAATCGCCAGACTCTCACCATGTGGTGAATATACACCCTTTCGCTTAGAATACACAAAAGTCAAGGCATGAAGTTGCAGTTCTGTCTGGATGTGTTTTCAGTTTAGCTTTTGGAAGTATAGTGATTCATTCAGCAGCATTTGCTCACTAGCAGTCTTTTAAAATTACAACGAGGTCTAATGATCTGCAGGGTTTCATTTGGCTCATCAGATCTTGTATGTTACCACACGGTTTTGTTTTCCATAAATTAATCACATTATAGTTCCTCAATCTGTGTGTAGGATATTTTATCTGTGTCTGGTGTAATCTGATAAATGTTTGTCCTTAAAACTGTGCTGTGGAAATTTCAGGCATTATTTTTTTATTAACAATATAAAGTATTTTAATAGTGATGTTTTTAATTATTATTGAACTAATGAAGCTATATCTGATTCTCACATAGAATGTGACGTCATATGATTTACTTTATTTTTTAAATTATATTTAACACAAAGAACTATTTATAAATGCAATAAATCTTAATGTTTATCCTTTACGGCTTTTTAGGTGTGCATATTGTTTTAGAACACAACAAAATATTAAACGTCTGATATACGTCTGAAAATGTTTTCTTTGTTGCTCCAAAATAAGCATGCACGCAAACAAGCAAGCAAATGTTTTCCTATTATTAGATATAGAAATGTATATTTGACGTATGTTTATAAAAATGTGCAATTAGCAGATATCCTGTACCAAAACTGTATGCCCCCATTTTGTAAAGCCATTATAACTAAACGCTGAAACCATGTGTGTAAACTATTTGTAATCCAAAAACTATACTGAAAAATAGCTTCAGTGTTATATAGGTACTGGGAAGCCCGCTCACATTACGGTTTAAGATATGCACGCTACACAAATCAATTATATTATATTCAATTAGAATCATGCATTCAAAAGTTTCATTACATCTCAGGTCCGGTTCGTCTGCAGGGTACACAGATAGTGTTCAGTGTGTTTGCTTTTGAACGTGGCCTTGTCTGTCGCACGGGGCCAGTTATAAACACTTCACGTGAAACGTTAGAATGAAACACACACCTGCATGTTTAGCATGCATCCGCCGTTTGCTAATGTAAGAACCACTGAAGACTAAATTCAGTATAAATTAATACAAGCACCATACATATTTTAAAAATAAAATTAAGTACAAGCAGCAATCATTTCGATCATTTAAAATCCTTACTTATGAAATGACGTGCATATTCCTCTCCGTGAGAAAGGTACGAGGGCCAGTGTGGTGGGGACAAACGGAGGTTCCTGCGCCTCATGCCTTACAGAAAACGACGCGTAAATCACTTTTCGCTCCCATCTCCTCGATGACGTTTTTTCCCGTTTACAAAAGTCGCAGTTTTATAAGTATCACCCTCGACTGTTTGCCTCTGCGATCCACGCACTGAAACAGCCACTTTTATTTCCACGATGGGGAATTCCTCTCTTGAAAAGCTCGCTCACAGTGTTAAAGCATGAATGGAAGAGCAGACGCATGCCTGCTTTATCACACCACGTATGCGTGTAATCTGTGCAGTCGGGAGCGTCTGCGCTCTCCGCAGGTGATCTTCTCTCTCCAGTCTGGAAGCGTCTGTTTCCTCACCAGCACATTCTCCACTGACACTTCTCTCCTGCAGTGACGTCACCCCAGCAGCAGGCAGCCGGGCGGCCAATCACAGCGACGCCCGCTCTCTCTCTCTCTCTCTGTCTCTCATGTGACACGTTTCAGAATGACAGAGTCGCGTTATGTCGCTGTTATGTCGCACAGTTCCTATAGTAAGATAACATGAAATTAGCACGCTTACAGCTTCAGCATTTTCTAATCGACATCTGCAGCAATAATGCCCTGTTTAATAATGAACAACTGTCAAATAAAAAACGAATAAGCACAGATGAGCAGTAGTGATGCTGTAAACAGATCTGTTATGAATTCTTATGCAGCTTCCTGTTCGAGGCGAGTTATCACATGTTGATGCACTCTGGTGAATATTTTCCAAAGGTAGTTTTTATGAAAATCAATTATTGACATATTTCTCAGTAGGCTAGTATGCTTTTCAGTAAACAAAAAATAATTAGCGAAAACATTTTAAAAGAAAATAACTGCACAAGGGAACAAACACAGAAATACTTTCACCATTATTTGCTCAACAGAAATTGTCATTATTAAATTGTATAAAATGACAACATATAACCCGTGACGAAATGTCCTGACACTTTAAAAACATTCTGTGTGAAGACCACATCTGCTTCAATGCCTTCATTGAGCTGTGCGTTACCATCGTCTCATTGTGTGTCCGTGTGGTTTTATTGCGTTCAATTCGTTTTTACAGAAAGACAACGATGTAAAAATATTTTTGAAGGCAGGAGTGACAACAGGTTCCTTTAAACGCGCTGTCTGAATCCTCGCAGTTACTGAACAGCTAAAGAAGCGCGAGGTGAACTTTATATTCCAAACACAAGAGCTGAAGCGTCAGTGACTTCACATGAACCCCTGTTTCTCTTCCCTGTGTTTCCTCACCGTCTCGCCTCTTCAGGCTTACATTACTCAATAACTTTAAATGTAATACAGAACATAAATTAATCAATTATACATTTGAACGTTTCAAAGAACTGCCAGACATAGTAGATGTCATTCAATTTCTGAATCAATTCGATGCAAACCTCAGGCTAAAAAACTAGACTATAAGAGAAACGCGCGTGTGGATTCATACATATCCAAATAAATTGTGATTTATTTATTTCTCTTTAAGCACAAACGGTATTTTATTTTACAAGCATTTTGTAATTCATTTCTTTAAATTCTTTGGCATTCTGTTTAAAGGACACCTGCCTGCTGTAAAATAAAGATTATTATTGCTATTATTTGAAGTGGTCTATTATTTACATTAATTTTATTGCATTATTCGCACGTCGTGATTTATGCATATTTAGCGGTTTATTATATTATATATGTACGCTACTGGGACAGGCTAAGCTAATGACTAATGTACTCTAACAGTTCTCTCAAAATGACCAGAAACGTTCTTAACGTTAGTAGAACGTTTTTCTAACGTTATAGATCAACGTTATTTTAAGTAGTTAGTGGAACGTTCCTAAAACTTTCAAAATAACGTTTTCAACGTTTTTGTTACTTAATGGAAACGTTACGGAAACATTCCTACAACCTAAACTTGTTAGTTGGGTAAATGTTCAATTTAAATCTCTCCTACCTCAAGTCACTCCTCCAGACATGCCCCCTCCCGCCAGCTACAGTCAGTTAATGAGCGACATCTAATCGTTCCCCCACAACGAGGAATTTCACTTACCTGGTGGAATTTAATTCAATTTTATTTATATAGCGCTTTTACAATGTTACATTGCTTTAAATCAGCTTTACATAGAGAAACAAATAATAATAATAAAACACAGAACAAATTTCAGACATGTTAATGGTATTATTGCAAATAATATGTGTGGGATAAGACTAATACTATAGTAGGCCTATAGTATGTTTGTGAACAAAAAGCTGACTGAACCAAAGCCACAAAATTGTTGAGCAAGATATGCATTCCAGCATACATAAAATATATACAGTAAAATATTGGACGTTTACAATTTACAAAACAAAGCCATAGGCTAAGTTAGACGTCAGCAGTCTCCCAGCAAGCAAGCCAAMCGGGCGACAGTGGCAAGGAACCAAAACTCCAATGATGTATAGATGGAGAAAAATGAACTCCCAGCCTCCACCCGAGCTGCTGAGACCAACACAAGCTCCAAACTACAGCTGTTTCACACACACCCGACCAATCCCTGATTCTCTGATTCTCTTCCCTACAGAAAACTTCTGTTCATCCCGTCTTTAGTAACAGAGTACAATATCCAC
>JAZGTJ010011121.1:0-17285 GCA_036877575.1 Botia almorhae
ATATTTTCAGTGTTTTCAGACCTATCTGGTTTTATTTCAGGAACATTGGTGTTGCTGCCATGCATAATAAACATTCCAAATACATTCAGGCACAGTTGTCTGATCTCTGAGGTATGTGGGTGAGAGGAGAAGGGAGGGCGAACATGGATCAGTTTGCCTTCCTGACTTCATGTCAGTCACCACACTAACCCTAACCTCACTGCTGGACCTTTGCTTTTAGAAGACAAGTGAGCATTAAGAGCATTGTACTTTATAATGTGTGTATGACTGTACAAATACATTTCCATCATTATATTGCTTTTACCAAAATAGTACTGATTGATCCTGGACGTAAATTAGTCTGTTCTCACCCATAGATGACTGGGTGTTTGAAGATGCTCCCCCCATGTCAGACCACCTGAAGGTCAGTCCATCTTACCAGAGGGAGATCAGGAGTGAACCTGTGGCTTTCCCCAGTATGACGGACCTCCAGGAGAGCAGCTGAAATTTTCAGACTCACCAGAGACAAGTGACAAGTAGCTTAAGAGACTGCTGTGTCACACAAACTCTTTATATACATGTATAAGTCACAGCATGGATATAAATGAATAAAAATAGAGCACAGTACAATCTGATCTTGGGTGACCTCTCGTGGCAGAAAATACACACTCTTTACTGTCGGTAATGTTTGTGCTGCATTTTAATAAAGATTTAAAAAAGTATTTTTGTATTTTTGCAATCCTCCATTCGAAAAACATGCTTTTCTTTTTATTGCCAACAATATGTATGCACATGTGGTTTATTATGTGTATATACAAAGAATTATTTTCCATTTAATGAAAATATTTATGAGGTTCATTATGCTTGTCACTTAACATATGCTTCTCTATTGCTTCTTTGATATTTCTGGGTTGCGAAGTATATTGATAACTTCTGACAGCATACGGTTGCAGAGGGCGGCATAGGGATTGAAGATTACAGCCTGTTGCCGGGCAAACTCGCTGCCCAGAGCTGCTGCCCTCTCAAAGTCCACCCGAGCCTCCTCATCATGGCCATTCAGCCTGAGAAGCCCACACTGGACCAGAGCCTGATAAGCTAATCGCCCTGTGCCCCTGCTCAGAGTATGGTAAAATAATTTAATTTTTGGTCTAAAAAGAATGAAAGCATTGCAGAATGAATTGCTAAGTAGATTTTATTTTTTGATGATGAGTCTGTTTCCATTATAAAGTACTAACAAATGTGTATGTGCAGTCTCGTGATAAGTGGGTGTATGCATAGTCTGGACATTTTAGAGAAGTTCATGAGTTGGGTAAAGATCAGATAGAGTTCAGTTTAACTGATAAAAAACATTGAGGAATTCTAATTGGCTCAGCAGGCATAAGATGTTATTTTGGATAAACCGCAAGGACAGTTTGAACCGGACTGGCAAACAGATAAAGGGGAACCGTACCCCAAAATAAGGAACCTCGAGCAGGGTGTACGTGACCTATATATAGTGAGACACAGAAGCATAGGCGTGCAATCATCATTGGCTTTGTGTGATCACACATGAATGTATCAAGTGTTGTATGCTGTCTAAGTACAACTGCTTCTTCGACTGGACATCTCTCCTTCCAAATCCATGACAAGAGAGATGGCCTTCTCCAGATCCTCCACTGCACCTGAGATATAATAATTGAGTATGATTAACAACATATCCCTTATTATTAGTAATAATAAGAAATTATTAGAAGCTTATATACAATATTGAAATTGATTTTCTAAAAAAAATTTGATTTTATAAATTATAAATAATAGGTACGCTTGATCAAAGCACCATCTTAAATACTTAAAATTATTTAAAGCTGCTGTTTGAACCTTAATGAGCAAGTTTATAACAGATTCGCTTTCAAAATTGTCTCCTTACCTTACCCTAAATCAGATAAGTTTATATTAATGATTTATAGTTTGACCTGTCAGTTCAGATTACCTGGGAAATGTTAGTTTGACTTGGTTATGTCATCAATAAACAGACGTGTGGGTGCTAGGGATAGTGGAGCATTTGCAGTTGCTTAGAATTTAAACTTGTCATCCATGTTAAAAAAAAACTCTTCAAGCAACTTGCTATTTTATGTTTCTAATAGAGATGGTGAAATATCAAAAAGAAACAAATGTTACTGATGGCAGCTGTAATTTGATTTAAATTTAAAAATAAAAATGATTAATGATACAAAATTATGGTAGTTTTATGATGAACAATCAAATTGAATTTATTGCTTTATGGTGGACGTTAAAATTAAATTACTTTGATTAATTTACAGTAGCTGAGCTTCACATGCAATTTAATGTATTTAAAACTTTCAAAGGTCTGTGTATTTTTGAAAAAGTTTCCTTAAAGTTTGAATCATTTTTATACTGGTGACTGAGTGTGAAAGATAAAGAAGACATGGTTGACCTTTAGTGTCTCCTTGAAAATGTTTGGTCTGGGCTCGGTTATTGTATGCTGAGGCCCTTTGAGGCAGGACCCTGATGGCCTGGTTAAAATGCTGAGTAGCAGCAGGCAGATCTCCAGACTCAGCAGCAGAAACTCCATGCAGTTCTAGATCTTTCATCTGTTTCACCAGCTCTGGGTCAAAATCACTGTCTTCTGAAACACAGACCAGACAGATGCAAAGTGTTCACACTAACAACATATTATTATAGTGTTCATTCTGTTATCCTCACAAAACCTTCTCAAACCTACAGCTGATTAAGCCTGGAATTGATTAAGTCAGCTGTGGGATGTTGAGGAATTATTTGGCTTCCTAAAAGCCAATGCTTATATGCTTTTCTAAATCCATTTTGTGTATACCTTGCCTTCAGACTTCTATTTTGTAACTATTATCTGATATACAGTATAGGCAATGAACAAAATTTTTTCCCAACACCAGTAGTAACAGCCAGACTTTTGTGTGTAGCAGATCCACCAAGAGCAAATGATAAGGAAGCCACACCCAGCATGGCTGATGAACAACAGGTGAAGGCACTGACTGTGTTGGGACAACACATCAAGCAACCGAACAAAGACAAACCACATACGAAGATGTAACAATTACCAATACAAAAAAAGACATTACTTTTTGTAGACAACTGGATGATAAGCTAAAGTTTTACAAATTGAACTTCAGCTTGAGAGTCAAGCACAGGTAGGCCAACCGCCCAAGATTTGTATCGATGCTTGATTCGTTCCGTCAAAATCATGTGACCACTGATGTTTGAAGCCTCACCCATGTGACTGCTTCATACTCTGATTGAAGGCTTAAAATTGTGTGAAACATGTCTTGTACTCACTGATGGCTAAAGAAGCAGTGATGAGGGCTATAGCTGTAACCTTAACTTCAGTTGTGTGGGCATTGATCTGTATGGATTCTTATTTAGCCATCACCTGCTATTTTATTGAGGGGAAAGAACAGCTTGATATGATATTACTGTAAGTGGGAAACTTTGCTTTGCACACATCAGCAAACATTACTGCAGTGAGAACATCTCTCATGGAGAAATCGGGGATTAAATCTAAGATTAAATGTATTGTCACTGATGCAGCTGCTAATATGATTGCTTGTGCCAACAATTTACAGCTTAGGCATCACATTTGCATAGCCTATGCTCTAAATCTGATGGTTAAAAATGCTATAGACTTCCCAGAGCTTTAGGACATAAGGAGCAAGGCAAGGAAGATAGTTGCTTATTTTTGAACAGGCACTGCAGCAAAGGAACAACTTGTAGGTTTCCAGGAACAGATGGGCAAACCTTCTCATAAATTAAAATAAACAGGAGGTAGACATGCATTGGAATAGCACATTTGACATGCTGTCTAGACTGTATCAACAGTGTGAATCAGTTGGTGCTGCACTGGTGTCGCTAAGGACAGATTTTGCTGCTCTGTCCTCAGCTGAGTACCACATGATGTCTGAGTGCCTTGGTGTACTGTCTCCACTGAAAGAATCAACTGATGACCTTGTCTCTGGCTCCAAGGTCATTCCTCTCACTCGCATGTTGAAGCATCCTATAACAACAAAGCAGCAAGGAGTTGCTGATGAGAAGGCAGCACAGCTCTGCAACAACCTCTTGAGACTTATGTCTGAGAGGTTTGCTCATTATAAAACATCAAGCCAAATTTCCCTGATCCTGGATCCCCAATTTAAAACTATGGACTTTTGCAATCCATTCAATGCCCAGAATTCTGCCAAAAGGCTGACAGCTGAATGTGCAACTGAAGTAAGGGAAGCAACAGCATATGACTCAATACCAGAGCCTGCATAAATCTTTGCAGCAGCTGCACACCTCAGGTATGGTTATAAGTATATTATTAGTGTGTTGTATTTTACAGCTTGACTGAAAAGTTAACTTCTTAACTTGAATGAACTGTAAGTCACTGCCAAATGCATAAATGTATGTGTACAGCACATATAAAATCTCATTTCTCACTATTTAAGGGACAGGCCTATAGGATCTTCTTGACCAATGGGAGATGGAAACATGAAAGGTGAAGAGTGCCAATGCCAAGTTTAGCCTGACTGAACCCAACATCCCCTGCTCTGAAAATCCACCTCAGTTTTGGTCACAGCATAGCACAGCACAGATACAATCACCAACATTTATATGCTGGCCCTGAGCTATTTGTGAACCCCTGCCTCTTCTGTGCCCTGTGAACTGGTATTTTCTAAGGCTGGCAAAGTGGTCAGCAAGAAGAGAAATAGGCTCAGCCCCAGCACACAAAATAAATCTTGTTCTAAATAAAAATCAAACCTCATACATTACCCATAAACACCATTAATCACCACAATACATTTCCCCCTGAACTCTTCACAAGCACTAACAGTGTAAAATATTTCCATTCTACTGTGTCTGTATTTCTTAAAGCAGTGTCACCGTTATATACATACATACTCCCACGGTTTCAAAGCACTGCACTGGTCCCAGTTCAAACTCTTTAAGCACTAATCTCTCCCCAAGCATCAGTCATTCTAAAGAACACTTCTTACAGTGTTCATTAAGCACAAAGCCACCATAAGCCTTGCCCTTCTGGGATACACTACATTATTGGGCTGTAGGCTACACATTTACTATAATCATGTGGAATTGTGTGTGTGTATATGTCTTTTTGTGCATGTACCCACATTTATTTTCTTCTATTCATGGGTTTTGTTTACAAACAGGTATAATGTTATGTTTTTTAGAGTTACTAGTCACATACAAGAAGCAGATTGTTGTTGTTGTGTATTTCATAAATTTAATCACTAATTTATTCATCTATCTATTTATTAATTTTTGCTTCTGTGATTGATCCATTGATTCGTTGCGAAACATATTGCGCACATCGCTTTCCCTTACTTTCACCAGAAGAGGTCCCTGTCGAGCTCTGAGCCCTAGCAGACTGTTTTTTCCCCTTACTAACATCATTTGTACAACTGCGCCCTGTTCATGCTGAGGAAGAGAAACTACATGTTAATAGTCTTTTAGACTGTTAAATGTGTAAACGCAGCCTTTCTCCACATACAGTAGTTCCCTTTGAAAATGATAGCAAGGGGGTTGTTCTTGTATGTTGGTGTCCCTGGCCACCTTGTGAAAACATTCATGTTAACAAATGAACATGGAACAGAAAACATGTCGCCTCGCCCCTCTACAACTGCACACCAGTCTTGCATAAATTAGCATGCATTTACATTGCAAAGCCCGTTCAATCCAATCTCTTATTCAAAGTAGGCCAGTTTTTCTCTATTAGAACAGCAGAGACTGTCCACAAAAATGTTTCATGAAGAAGCTTCAGGTTTCAACAGGATTAAAGGCTCTATAAAATGATTTGACAAGCATTTATTTCTTTTTAACTGAGTAGTTAGAGATGAGTAGTTGAGACCAGGGCTAGTTGTCATACTTTTTACTTTAGTAAGCATTTCTCAAGTTATTATTTATAGGCACATAACTTAAAGTCTTGCCTATTAAAAAAGGCATTTAACAATTCCAATGCTATTACCCAAGAAAAAGATACAGTATTGAACATGCACTGACCTTTTGTGACAAAATGCTCCAATAGCAGGGCATTATATATTAAACTTTCCCAGACCTGGCATGTTTTATAAGCTAGAGAAAAAACCTAAGAGGCTTGACTGTGAAACAAGCAAAAGCTGAAGTTATAGCTAAAAGTAAAGTATATATATATATAAATACCCTGAGCCAAATGTGCAAAATAATGTTCAGTCAGTTTGTGATGTTTTTTTTGTAATTTTTACTGTAAATGTAATTTTTATTCAATATTTATTACAATTATTACAATACATAATAGTTACAGTACATGGTATTTACTGGAGAAAATAGTGTGACAACTAGCCCCTTACATGTGATGTAAAGGCTACATATTTTGATGTGCAATAATTGTTAATCTCAATCATTAAAACTGTGCATTGCTCTGACCAGCATGACAAACTGGCAATACAAAGGTGCTCCTGCTAAGGACAATGATGATTAATTTATACATTTACATAATATTAGCAGAACCAAATACGCAACACAGCTGGTGCCAGGATCCACAATCACATTACAGCTTAGTGTAATTAAACGAAAACAAGGAAGACTCGCGGTGTGCAGCTGGCTGGAGCGATCAGTGAAACATATCTCAGAACCACCTATTAGTGCTTACCAGTAAAAACCCACTGCTAATATTGAATTAACAGTTAATATGTCTAATTTATGCAAAAAACAAATATTGAATGAGGAAGGCTTGAGATTAAAATTGTGCCTATGGACGGTGAGAACTAAGTTTTACTTTACTGTTGTTTTAAGACGTGCCTGGTTGAGAAATTCGTGCAGAGCCACATGAGGGAGCTCTAGGATAGCAATGTTTCTTCCAACACTATTTCTCTCTGTTGTTCTACCACATGTCAAACATCCATTACAAAAGGTTAGAATCTGTCGCCAGTTTACGGTATAATACTCCAATTCACAGGTTAGAAAAATAAAGGCAATATAGCTGGCACACAGATATCAAATATTATGCTGCCAACTGAAGGACAACCAACAGGTATAAATATTTGTTTTGAAAGCCAGGCTACCTAGATTTCACGGCCACTAAGAATTCCTGGAAAGAATAAATATTTGACATTTTAAAAGGATAATTCACCTCAAAGCAGAAACATTGTTTTACATTTTCATTCATCATTCAAAACTCTTAGGATCTTTAGAAGATATTTTGACAAACACATCCATATCCATTCATCCATCCATCCACCCCAAAGTGTCAGTTAGGGCAAGAGTTTGGGTTAGGGTTAGGTTATAGTGTTTATAACAAACTGTGTATGAAAAGAATAGAAGTCCATGGAATGTCCCCATTTAGATAGATAAGTAAACGTGTGTGTGTGTTTGTTTTGTCCATTGTCCCATGTGGTGTGGTGTGAATGTGAACATTAGCAGGATGCTATTACAGCAAATGTCACTGCATCAGAATCACTTTTCCTGATTATGTCAATACCCGCTGACATCTGTGCGTTCACACACAATAAAGCCAAGCCTGTGAAGAGACTGAATGTGGCTGCTGGACAAGAGGGAAATTAAGAAGGAATAAAGGAAAGCTGACCGCAGAGACAAAAAGTAGCTTTGAGTTTTGGGCCAAACAAGCTATTTCTCATTTATTCTTAAGAGGGTAGTGTGTAGAACACACAAATATCTAATTAAATCCAGTATAGAGTCACAAGAGTGGGTATAGAGACAAGAATGGGTATGTCTTCATAAAAAGCGTATGGTGAGAACTGTGTCAGCAGAGACATTGTGCTGCTACTGTACATGCAGCTCAGGTAGTGTTATATTTTAAATATTTGAAGTATTGCAAGGGTATTCTTAAGCATTTTTAAAGATTCTCATGACTTTAAATAGACAAATGTAAGTCTTAATGGAAAAACAAATATAAGTAGGATTGTCAGGTGATGGGTTAACACATGCAATTAACTTAATTTTTATGGATATGTTTTTGAATGCACTATATGTATTTATCTATTTTGACATAACCACTTTATTCTGTTCTTTATAATTTCTACAACAAATCAAAAGTGCTAAAACCCAGACATGTTCACAAGTGAGACAACCTAATTAAAACACAAGAACATATGGTGTTGGTCATGTTTTAATTAACTAACCTCCTTTAAGTCAACATAAAACATAGCATTCGTGACCCATCTTACCGTCACTGACTATGCAGGGCAACTCTGAGCAGGATTAGAGTAATCTGCTCAAATAAGACATATACAAACAAGTACACACATATTTGAGCTGATAAATAGCACACTTTGGCTCTCTTTCAGCCCCTGTGGTGAATTGCCACACTGTTCACTGTCTAGGACAGCATCCTGCACTATAGTTCTTTGTCAGGCTGTTTGGTTCCATAAAACACCTTTAACATCCTTGTAGTGGATAAAGGTTCTACAGAGTATGAAAAGGTAAGAAGAGGTTTTTGGGGAATTAAATACTGTGCTTCTATGCCATTGCTGTGAGGAATCCTTTTCACCACCTTTATTTAGGGGCAGTTGTGGCCTACTGGTTAGTGAGTTGGGCTAGTAATCAAAAGGTTGTGGTTTGATTCCAGCACTGGGGGAGTGCAACTGAAGAGTTATCTTACAAGGCAGCATACTGTATTTTGCTGCCTGCAGTGTCAGCGTAGTGTAGGTAGGTAGCTCATTGGGTTTGGATCACAGTCACTGCGTAGGTTGAACTGATATGGTTTCCAAGTGAAACCAGTGATTCAATATGACATTTATTAAGACAAGACAGGATGTAGACAGATAGTAAATAATAAGAAAACACATTGACACAACATTGAACACATACAAAAACCTTAAGCAAGAAAATGTGATATGAGAGATGTTTTAAATAATGTGATGCATGGTGAGTGATGTGTCATTACACAGCATGAACATTTATTGGTTCACTTTGAGAACTGCAGAATTAAAGTGTAACTATCTGAGGAAAACAGTCAAACACATACACACACGTTACATTTCTGCTCTCTCATTTCAATGAAACAAGCCTTTGAGATAAAAGTGCAAATTAGGTTTTATTCAATCTCTCTTTAAATAACTACAAAAAGTTTTTTGGATTTAAATGAATTCATTGAATGAAATGCTCAAAGCATCTAAAGTTTTACTGATTCTGAGGTTAAAATGTGCTTGCAATAAAGACAACCTAGGTAGATTAAATGAATATTTTACACAAAAATAAAAATTCTTTCATATGTACTCACACCTACTGTATATTATATTAAATGTTCATATAAAGTATCTTTTCTTAATGTTTCTTGTTAAGTATAGTTTATAATGAACTCATATAAACATAATAAACATAACATCAGTTCCATAACAGTATCCCAAATATAGTGTTTACAGCTTATGAACTATATTCTTAGAGTCTACTGAAGTCATATGTGCAATGAAGCGTCAGAAGCGTTCCATTCGCAGTATTTAATAGAATAAACAAACAGGCAATGGTCAGAACACAGAGAACAGGTATAGTGGAGGCAAAACAGAGAGTAATTGTAAAACAAGCAAGGGTCAAGACAGGCAGCAAACAATCATAAATGGTATAACTATCCAAGGTCGAGGCAGGCAGCAAACAATCGAAAAATGAGAACAGTCCAAGATCAAACACAAAAACCAGAATACAACAAGGAAACCTGCTCAGAAATGATGCACTAGGCAAATCAAGACTTTGCACAGTTCTGACTAAAACTCCAGTTTATATAGGGTGTGGTTAATGGGAATTTGGTGGTAAACAGGAAGTGATCAGACCCAGGTACACAGAATTATGGGAGTTGTAGTTGATAATATCTGGGTTAGTATTCTGGAGACGGTTCCCTCTGGTGGAGGCGGTACTGGAGCCTCCTCCATAACAATATGATAGTTTTGTGTTCAGGTGTTAGTCACAAACTTTCCTGCAGTGCTCAAGTATCATTCTCCATTCCTCATTTTCTGAATCGGCCTTCATCAATTTCAAATCTAAATTTAACATGATGATTTTTTACGGAGAGAAGGGTATGAGTGATAAGCAGCATAAATTCAGTTTGACTTCACAAAGATATTGTATGATTGTATGCTTGGATAACATCACACGTCAAACTGGCTATAAACCGTCACTGAATGAAAACACTGTATAAAAAATTTGAAAAATTCTTGTTTTGTGGAAGAAAGAAAATTCTATACTGTATCTGTGGAACCACATGCATAAGAAAATAATAACAGGATTTTCATATAGGCTCCAGCTACCAGATGTGTGACTGTTATCTCACTGTGGTTCAAGTGCCAATCACAGACTCACTGCTGTATGAGAAATGGATGGGGATTATCAATGTTTGTCCATTAACATGGTCTTAAAATATCAGACTCCTTACACTGTCCAGAAGAAAAACTATTAAAAAATTGTCTGTATCTGTTTTTCACAGTCGTTTCTATAAAGTACCTGTGTGTGTGTGTGTGTGTGTGTGTGCGCACTCACCTGTGTCCCTCAATCTTTTCAGAGATTGGTGGTCATTTTGAGGTCAAAGGTTCAAGCATACACAAGTACAGTAAAAAATTATCCTTGGAGAATCTTTTATTAAAAGTCGAAACAGATTTTATTTACTTTGAGGTAACATGATGTTAACTTTTTCCTGCCGAAGGGCAAAAGCCAACTGTATAAATAAATGAACAGATAAATAAATAAATAAGAAAGTAGAAAATAAATGTGGCAGCTATTTATCGGTTTCTAATAATCAACCTGTAAATAGCTTGAGTATAATTCAATTCACACTGTTTTACCTTTGCACTAAAGAGAAAAATAATATATGTTGTATGCTGTATGCTGTATTATCTAGTTTATATATACTGACTTACACTGTTAACACTGGTTTTTGATATTCTATTTAACATTGCAAAGGCAACACATTAAAAGTGAAAATTCCTACATTCAATCTTACAAGACTAATTCACAATAAAAATTAGTTAATCTTACATTTAAGATTTTAATATTAAGGTTTTAATTTTTATTAAAGTGGGAACCCAGGATGCATTTGTATGTATTTCTTGATTCGAATGGGCACCCATCACTCACCATATTTGGCTTTTAGCATGGTGAGAAGACTTATGTGCAGACAGATAGCAGCATGGAATGGCTGTCAGTGGGGAGGGAAAACCATTAAAAGCTTCTTAGGAAAAGCTTCCAGCTCTGACACTTTTTCAACTTTTAAAGGTGCAGTGTGTAATTTCTGTGGCACCTGTGTCACCAAAAGGAATTGGAAAAATAATGACTAAAATTCAAACTAAAATTCTTTTATGTGAAGGCAGCATAGATGCATCCTTTGCTGTCCATTATATCCCACAGTCCTTTGCGTGTTGTTACGGTGAGCGGTAGTGTTTGTGATAAAAAAACGAGGAGCAGGACACGGAAACTAAATAAACCAAAATATTTAATACAAGAAGAACATAAGACAACACAAACACTAATCGTTTAAATGGGTGACGACAAGTGTAAACAGCAGCATGAAACAAAAAACAATCCCGGACAAGAAACACAAAAAGCCAGGTTAATCCAAATCCAAAGTCCAAAAGCCAAAGTCCAAAATCCAAATCCAGAAAACGTAACAAGAGCAAAATTCAACATAAACCATCAACAATCACCGACAAACTAAACATACAAACAAGGAACTTAAATAGATAGACTAATTAAAGTGCAACAGGTGATGACGATTACAAAACAGGAAGTGAAGAAAGTTACCAAAACAAACAAAAAAACAAAACAGACTCCTATTCTATAATGGGAGTCCGGACTCTTATTTTGAAATGCTTTGTCTTTGTCTTTGTCTAAAAAAAGAATAAAAATTGTGTTTTATGGAAAAAGTTTATTATAATCATTTCCATGTTTCAGAGATGCAAAGTGTCAGATTTAAATAAGTATTTGCGTAAAAAAAAACTAAATCTTCAAATCTTTGTGACATGCTGGCCAAGAATACCATTGGTGACACATAATTTAATCTATTCAAGTTAGTGCACAAGACATTGGAGTAGTCGTATGCGAAAACACACTGCAAACCATAAACATGCAGTTGAAGGAGTGGGCAGCCATTCACTGCAGCACCTGGGGAGCAATTTTGTAAGGTAAATTAGTAAGGGCCCCTCAGTCGTATTCTGGAATCGAACAGGTAACCTTTGGGTTACAAGTCAGACTCTCTAACCAGTAAGCCACAACTTCCCCTGGATAGACAAAGTATTTTGGCTGTCCACACACACTGGCTTGCCTAGTGCATGGGAGAGATTATCATGTTGCTATTGGTTAATAATAGTGTATGGGTATCTCATGATGTAATAGTGCCACGTATACTTGTAACCAGTTTTCTTAGAACCTTCATACAAAACACTGACTATGAAAACTGTAAATTGGTCACTTGCTGTGGTGTGTCATGACTGCCTGGTGTCCTTATTGACTTTGGAGAATATAAAGAAAATAACTGTCTGCATGAATTGTTCTGCAAAGGTTAAATAAGGGAATTTAAACACTGATAATGACACCTGGCGAAACCCCATTTGTCATAATTACATATGTCTTAGATGAAGTAATACACTTATTATTTAGTTTTATTTTATATATTCAAATAGTTAATTTATGCAAATGACTCTGCAGCAGTAATGCATCAACCAGTTGAACTTGAGGATAGTATGTTGAATGTGAACCCAAATGAAGTGGAATTTATCACAGGGCTACTTCAAGAGCTTCATCACTGCCAATGGAAATGGTCTGAATGCCCTCTAAAAACAAAATTTATTTGTCTTCATGTCATTCTACAGCAAAATTATATGCAAATGCAAAAACATGAGTTTTAACCAGTCAAAATAAGTAAATCAGTGCATTTCTGACAAGATTAGAATTATTACAATGGTATTACTATGTAATAACAATCTAACAATTAACATTTAACAAGCAACACAAAAATATTAAATATTAAAAAATAGGGCAATATGTAAACTGTCAAAGTTAATTGCAATTTATAGGATGATGAATACTTCTCATTTTAACCTGCACATGAGAAATTACATTTTTCTCATTTTGATTCTCAAATTCTCATTTTTCTCTTTTTCTTTTTGTTCACCTACCAGCCACTTTGTCAACTTTTTTTTAGAAGTGCAAATTGCATTAGGATTAGAGCTCTCACCTTATCTGTAATTGTGAGATAAAGTCAGCTTCAACAATCATCAAAAAGTCTTCACCTTGTCTATGTCTACAGATAACATAACTTGAGCCCATTTCCTGAAAGAGCCCCTCATACTAATAAACTTCAGTTATTGTGCATAAATAGCTTTCTGCCAACTATTTTCTGTTGCTCGGCAACAACTGGATTGTCTGAATAAACTATAACACTGTTTAGACATGCGACTTATTGAGATGTTCAACAGTCTTAACTCGCTTTCTTTTATCCTCTTTTTGCTTTTTGTTATTTATTTTACAGTAGGCTTCATACAGTGCACAGTTATGAAGGGTAGGTCTTTTTAAAAACACCCATTCACAGGTGCATTAAAACAAGCCTTCAGCATAAAACATCCTTAGACTAACATTTACAATAGAATGATTTTTGTCTTAGCAGCCCACTGTACAAGCAAGATCCATAAAGCAATTGGTTTATTGAGTCCGGCGTGGCAGAATTTGACTTGCCTGCACAAAGCCCAGACCTGAACCACATTAAGCACCTTTTTGGATGAATCATCCAACATTAGGTCTTCTGTCCACAAGGACTTTCAGTAGTGTAAAGTCTTTTAGAAAGACGCTATTATAGCAATGGTAGTACAAACTCCTTTAAATTACCAAGTCAAAAAGCACATGTTTATGGTTTCCACATAATTTTGGCCATGCATTAAAATTTTTCACATCTAGGATAAGACAACAAACACTTGCCCAAGAGCACATTTCACAATGGTCTTGTAAAAAGAACAAAACAATTATTTATGATTTCCTTTTTCTTGTAGAAAAGCCATTTATCTTTCTATCTGTTGTTGAACTGTTTAGTTCAAACCAAAACAAACAAACAAGGAGAGCTTTCATACACACATACCCTTGAGGAAGTCTGTCAGATTGCCCTAAATGTGACCGTTTGTATTCAAAGTATATATTAAACTTGCATGCAGACTAGCCCAGCCTGTTGTTTACCTTCCCAGGGTGGAAAATACGATTTTTATGGGGAACACACATTCCATTGAAGCGACAAAACAGAATGAATAGCTTGGGTCAGTAGCTTATTTACCAGTTTATGTCATGTAACTCGATCATTTGTTCGAGGTAACCCATTTGGAAAATGTGAAGTGCTTTTAAGCAATGAAGTATCTTTAATCGTCCTGCGGCATGCTGAAGCTTCATATAATGTTTCCCAAATGGTGCAATGCAAGAGTGCATCATTGCTTCTTAGTCTCTGACTAGTGACTAAAGGGTAATTCACAATGTGCTATATAAACCCATGTATCACAGGGAGCTGAAGGTAATTGAGAGATGTCTTGTGCATCCATGATCGCCTTTTACAGATTTTTGATGTTTATCAAACGACATACAGGGTGAGGCTATTCAAAAGAACATTTAAAAGTAAATACATGCATAGATGTGCATGTATTTTTTTGCATGAATAAGAAACAGTATGTTTATTCTGTGGTTAAAATGAAGTTGAGGCAGCCATTTTATATGCATTCTAACTAATCAAGGGACAGCAGTGCACTTCAACATGTGTGCCAAATGAGGGTGCCAAACACAAGCGTAAGACAGTGATGTTGAGACTAAACTGTATATACTTGAAAAGGTTTTAAATGTGGGTTCTTACTGTATGTGTCATGGGTAAACCTGGGTAAACATGAAATAAACAGAATAAAGAAATAATTCACCCAAAAATGATTCTTTCATCATTTACTAATCCTCATGCCATCCCAGATGTGTATGACTTCCCTTGCTCAGCTGAACACAAATTAAGACTTTTTAATAAAAATATGCCATCAGTGATGTAAGAATTTTTATTTTTGGGTGAACTATATTTCTTTAAAGAGGTTTCATGAGGAACTAAAGAAAATCTCACTGTTATGGTTATTTTATTTTATTACTTGCCAAAGCTGGATTTGATGCTTTGTGTTGTTTGCTGGTAGTCTTAATGTTGATGCTTTATGTTCTTTCTCTTCAAAGTTGTTTGCCTCATGACTATTTAGATGCCTCTTCTAAATAGTCATTTATTGGTTTATCTGTACCTCAGGTTTACTCTCATTAAACATCTTGTGTCTTTAGGTTTCAGTTCTAATTTTTTCTACCACCAGAGGCCCTTCCAGAACCTGAAGCCCTGAGAAAAAGAGTAAGGTAAGCCTGTCCATTAATGTGGCCCTGCATAGCTGTCAATCATAACAGTGGACATTTAAATTTAAGGGCAAGCAGCAGTTAAACCAAGTGTTGATAAAACACAGTCATATATTACAAAATATGACTGTTTTGAAAATTAAGGACCTTAAAATAATAATAAATATAAAGTAAAAAAAATCGATCTCTATCCCCTTTGATGCATTATTTTAATATAATTATTTTAATATAATTATTTTAAGATAAATAATGTTTAGATATGTAAATAAATTGTGATCAAAATGTCTGCCTTTCCATAAGTAATAACAACAGATTATGAACTTGTCAGTGCAGATTGTGGGTGGTCTTTGGGTGTGTCGTTAGAGTCTCAGACTACATTATATTAACCTCAATAAACACATTGCCTGTTGCAACATCCATATTTCCAGGAAATCTGATGAGCAACCAGAAGACCAGAACAGATCTTCTCAGTTCTTTTCCCTCCATTCTTATTTGTCTTTTTAATTAATTCAAAAAATTTTAACCACCCAAATGTATTGTTAGAACATCATCAGCCAGTTTAACTGCGAGAATCAACAGGCAGTATCCAGAGTTAGAGATCACTTGCATTATAATTCTGGGGACAGCTCAAAGCAAACCACTTTAACCAACAACAACACCCTATAATTACATCATCTCACACATTAGTGAGTACTAAATAGTTTGTTTTGAAATGCATCAATGGCTTTATAGTGACTGGTGAACGTAGGCATTTAAAAGGTAAGCCCTTTTAAATTACTAGATGCCGAGTATTATGAAGTGTAGTCTATTAAGCATTTGCTGCTACATAAGAGCTACAGCTTCCCACCGGAATCTGAATTATCTCTTTAGGTTGTTTGTTGTTGTTGTTGTTGCTGAGTTTCTTCTCGGCATAAATCTTTGATGGAGTGCCTAAAATACACACAGTAATATCACAGTTTCTGTCTTCTAAACACAAATGTGTTCTGCAGAGCGGTAACCTAATACTTTTCATTTTAAAACTTTATACGTGCTTCATGGTAGTCAATTGTGCAATACTACCTGAAGCATCCTTTAAAATACATGTATAATTTATTAAATATTGCACATAGGTATAATGCACTGTTTACTTGCTACTGCGTGCCTCAGACACACCAGAACCAGAAGAATGTGTCACAATTTTTTTCCACAAACATGGACAAATCGTTCTTCGTAATAACCACCTATAATATCAACAATGTGTATGATTATGTTTCCCAGTGTATATATAGTAATATATACCTGTACATCTTCCTGGAAACTGTATTGCATTGTAGTTGAATCACAGATATTTTGAACATGTAATTTTCAAAAATGTTTTCAATTTTGTTTGCAAATAGCATCAGGCTGCATTAGGCTGCTTTACACTGCAAGTCTTAATGCTCAGATCCGAATAAAAGGAAGTCCATATCCTTTATTTTGGCCTGCCTGTTTACACTTATGCCTCGTATCCGATTTACGTGTTTACATTAATCTCCTGGCCAAAAAGATTCCAGTCATTCACTAATATGACTGCCATGAATGACCCTCGAGTTGTGGATGGACTTTTGCTAATTCATCTGTTGAAAAGTCGGCAAAAGCACACTCATCAGAAATTATTTAAAGCGAAAGCTGTTTTTAAAAGCTGCCATCATAAAGACGGGCTCTATGTTTTTTACATCTGTGACACGACAACTCCATATATCCTTATAGCCTCCTTATATTTGGCTTTAATGCTCTTTAGTTTGCGCTAGCATTGCAGCCAGTTTGGTACATGTGTGAAATGATGATGTTCAACGCAATCCGTCATGGAATGATGGCGTTATAGCCAAGGTGAATTGGATGTGTGTGTTTAGACACAGGTTGGATGTCTGCGTATCAGATATGTATCTGATTTAAATCCACATTTAAAAGTGGCCCAGATCAGACAGGAAAAAATCTGATCT
>JAZGTJ010011122.1:0-17284 GCA_036877575.1 Botia almorhae
TCTGTAAAGACGGCTTCTCTCAGTCACCTCAGATCAATACTGCGCTCTTTCTGCAGTCGATGCTTCAGCAGTTTGAGCCGCTTAATAAGGGAAATTCTCTGGAGGATTGCCAACTCATCAATAAAGAAGAGAGAGAGAGAGAGAGAGGGATGTTACAGAGACAAGACAGTGAAAGAGAGAGAGAGAGAGAGAATGTTACAGAGACCAGACAGAATGAGAGAGAGAGAGAGAGAGAGAGAGAGAGAGAGAGAGAGAGAGAAAATTAGTCTTGTGAGTCAAAATTAGCATCCCCACGTAACACTTTTCAGATAAATGACTACATAATGATACATCCAAAGAAAACAATCAAACATGCTATACTGAGAATGAAGGCTTATAGCTGACGTGACATCCTGTCATTTTTTGGGGTTTTCAGTATGGAGGCCCTGAAGGCTCATAACATCACTTAAGTGCAGTTTTCTCTATGACATTTTTGGGTGGGGCATAATGAAGGTCCCATTGTTTTTAAATGGTTGGTGGAAGAGGTATTCTCATTCGAGCACGCATTTGATTGGACAGATCTGGGTAATGCAACATGAGTCATCAATATTTTAGCCTATTTTCCCAAGAGAGAAAGACAGTACATTTTAAATCTTCTAAAAGTTTGTTTCGTCATCTCTTAGCACTAGCATACAGATGTCAAAAGTAACAAAACCAATTTGATTTTATAGGCTCGTTAATTGTTAAGTCACTTATTTGCAAGCCATTAAGACCATTTTCTTTGTGGAACGTAGGTGTAAAATCAATTCTGCCATATAATGGTGCTGAAATTGTAATATTTATCATGAGCAGTTAATTTTTTAAGGGGCCTGTATGTCAAGAGAATGTCTTCTC
This sequence comes from Botia almorhae, assembly GCA_036877575.1. Classification (NCBI taxonomy): domain Eukaryota; kingdom Metazoa; phylum Chordata; class Actinopteri; order Cypriniformes; family Botiidae; genus Botia; species Botia almorhae. The sequence goes on from JAZGTJ010011122.1 coordinate 874, forward strand.
AAATCTGCCTACACACGTTTTAAAAAAGTGCTCATTTTCCCCTTTTCAGAGTAAGCCAACTCTGCTAACGAAACAACACCCGTATTGTTCAGTATTTCAGCTGTAGTCATGCGTTTACTGAACACCAGTACACTGTCTGTGTGTTCTGCATGCCTCTGGCCAAAGCCACCCCCGTGTTTCCCTTTTAGAAAACAGCCCAAACACAACAGCAATGGCTTTGTTTCTCAGGCCTGTAGTGGTCTTTCTGTAGATTCCAGCACCCACTCTTACTGGTCCTTACCTTTGCAAGTGGCTTTTGTATGTGCCCTCAGTGTGTGTGTTTTTTAACATGTTCACTGGTTCCCTGCTGTATTTAGATACAGTGTGTCAAATGGTCAATACTTTGTGTGGCTCTTTGTTGTTTTGAACTTTGTAGAGTGGCAGAACAATAATGTATAACTTTCTCAGGTTGTGCTTTAAGCAGCCACAGGTGAAGGTCTGAGGATCTCTGAGGTCATAATCATCTGCGGTCCAAATGAGCACTCAAGAGTTCTCAGATGACCTTATTAATGGACACTAGAACCGGTACTGATTTCTCGTGACTGCTCTTCACATTAGTTAGTTCCTTTAGTTAGACCTCAAGGGACTTCATTGCGGAGCCCACAAAGTGCTAGTGACATTCCTCACCATGAGGAATTAAACCTGCTGTACAGAGAGAAACGAGCCGTCATTCACTTGCCTTTGCTGTAGCATAGTTTGTCTGTCCACTCAGTTTTAAGTGCACTTATGACACTGTGCCTTGTATTGTTCTATGCAATTGTTTATATACTGTAATACCAAATAGAGGATCAGTGACAGCCACTGGTCACTAGAACTTGAACCGTAATGTTTAATATTTTTGAGATTTAGTTTCTCTTTGAATCTCATGTGTTGGTTTCATGACAGCTTTCTTTGCCAAAACTAAAACTAATGTTTTGTAAATATTCATGGGGTAAATAAAGCTTGTGATTATTTAAAAAAAGTTTCTGTATTCTTTAATTGTTGTCAGGAAGACGTCTCATTTTGAAATTTTAATTGCTCTTAATAACCAAGATGTAAAAACACAGCTGAACATCCTATCCGATGCTTTTAATGTGTCTTGTCTGAAAATATTATCAAATGACCTTGGTTGTCCAAGATAAGTGCGTATTGGAAACTACAAATTACCTGAAAGGTCGTAGCCAGATAAATCATATGGTAAGATGACAGTGTAACGCTGAACTCCAGGGATTGACCAATTTGCAATGCAAGATCAATATATAGATTTCAGAGTCGATGGACAGCACAAACCTGAAAGCAAAGGTTCCAGCTCGACTTACACGTCTTTGAAGATATGTTCCATCATTTACTCAACCTCATGTCATTCCACACCTGTATGACAAGGTGTGGATATACATGTACTGTATGTTGGAAACCAAACAACTGGCACCCATTGACTTCCACTGAGTGAGCCTTGATAAACATTTCATTTTGAAATGAATTACCCCTTTTAACACAAACCACTATGCCAATGTGTAGTACACAGGTCCTCTGAACTGAAACCAGTTTTAAGCAATATCTTCTTATGGCCACTCCGTAAATCCCCCACGATTAAACTGGACATTTAACCCAGAATACAGATGACAGCTAATATCCAACACCATATGTAAAAAAAAATACATGTACAGGATACATAAATACAGAATATTCTAATAATTTTCTAAATGCTTAATCTATACTTTTGTTTGCTGTATAGTTCCATTTACTGGTGATGTTATGAGTTGTGATGAAATGTAGTGAAATAACATGTCAGTGCTCTGGAATAGAGGCAGAATTTCTTTACATATCATTAACTGTAAAATGCCGCACAACAATCACATTGTTTAATCTATTCATCTCTTTTCAAATGAACTGTTATCCTTGCATCATTTATCTGCTTCTCTCAGGCTGACCGGAATGAACCTTCTGCCATCTGCTGGTTTTCAGCTGTACATTACTGTCCTTTTTACTAGTTTACCTGGACAGATCTTTTGGCCTTCCCATTTCACCCAGTAATACAGAGCTGTCTTTTCATCCATCCAGACTAAATACATTTCAAAGCCTCTTAAAGAGGTATATCAAAAAAACAAATCTCTTGAATGATTTTTTTTCTTTAAATACTCAAACTCATGAAAATAAAAAGAAAAAATGAACCAAAAAATTTATCACAAAAAAGGTTTTTAATATCTCTTCTTTTGTAAAATAATTAGATTTATTCTATTCATCAAATCCTTTTTTGAATTGTTTTACATATCAAACCTGCGCCATCATAAACACACAATGAGCTTTAGGGAAATTAAAACAAGGAAGAAAGACATACGCGTGATTAAGTCAAAAATATAATAAAATACATCCTCCTCACATCTAAAATCCACAACCACAATTATTGGGACTTTCGAATTAAAGAGAGGAAAGGGGTAAAGTCCCATGAGAACAACTAGTTAGTTAAACCTGAAGTGCTTTTAGTTCTAGCCGGTGGCAGCTGGTATTTCAGAAGAGAGATTAAGACCTACTGGATCAGGCCCTAAACACATCCCATAAGATGATTTTATTTTCAACACTCCATTAAATGAAATAGAAACCTTGTCTCACTCAATACAATCCTCCTGAAATCATAACTAACAGCTGATTGGTGCAAATCTGGGTGGCCCATGATAACCACTCCAGAAATGTTCTTTGCAAAAAAATATATGTAATTTAACTGTTTTACAAACACTGGATGAGTTCAGAGCGCCACCCACATTCCACCACTTCTTACTAGTGTCCGAAAAACGGAGCTTTGCTGAAGACACACACAGTCCACTCTCGGTAACTACTGAATTCCCACACTGGAGTTCTCACAAGGTTTCCACAGCAGACATCATGAATCAATTACCAGATCAGAACCTGGTTCACCAAAAAATGAAAGTCCTCAGGGAGGTTTGTCCTCTGAATGGAGCGCAGCCCACCGCTGTAGCTTACTGCAGCCCACCACAGACGTCAAGATTCCTGATCCATGATGCACCTCGTAATGTACAGTAAAGACCGGGGGGGTCCAAAATAACGTAAGTGCACACCATTTACTGTTTTTTCCACTCGTTTTCCTAAAATGTATGTATTAGTTTCAGTACTGGGGGAGTGAGTGTCCCCTTAACCAGGGCAATCAAATTTAGTCTTTTCTTTTCAGGGACAAAAAAAAGGGGGAGGTCATCATAAGACATCTTTAATCGCAGGGTGAGACCAGACCTCGAGGTTCCTGATAACGGGACTCAAGGAACTTCCCTGGAGAACACAGGTGTCATGCTGAACGACTTCCAAACCGAGAGGCTTTTAAAATATATCCTTTGACCAAAGCTGATTATCACTTTACCATCTTTTATACAGCAAGGAGTGCATGAAGTCTCTCTTCCCTGTAAGTACGTGATTTTGTCTTTCAGTGTAGTAGCATGATACAGGAGAGAGGGAGAGGGTTATTTACAGTACTCTTAAAAGGGAGGAAAAAAGGAGAAGTGCAGTTAATTATAGCATGAGGAGCAAAGAAGGGGCGGGGTCCCTGTGGCAGAGTAGAAAGGGATTGGTTGGGGCCACACAGAGGGGCGGAGCATGGTCCGTGTTAGGTGGCAATGATGCCGTCGCTGTTTTGGATGCCTCGTCTAAGCTCCAGCTCCTCCAGCTTCCTCCACAGGTCCTCACGCTCCTTGTCCTTCTTTCTTTCCCTGAGAGAAAGAAACAGAGAAAGAGTTTATCCAATCTTTCTAAACAGCACAACTGTTTAAAAAGCACAATATGGCTGTTTCTCACCTTTGCCTGTCTGATTTGTAACTGGCTGCAAGTTCGTCAAACAAGGCGCTGTTCATCTCCATGAACGCTTTGAGCACATTGTAGATCAGAGCTGATATTGCCCTGACGGTGGAAAAAGCAGACTTATGAACCTGAAACTGCTGATCTGAAGAGCTTAAGATCTTAAGAGCAGGTGATTCATTGATCATCTAGCTGACTGCATCACAGCTACTGAATGACAAGATCATTTGAAGTTAAAGATCTTCTCTTTAAAAGGTCCATCTGACAGTTAAAGCTAATAAAGTGGTCTGTACACTGTGTCTGGGTAAAGTCTGGTTTGGGAAACAAACTCACGGGTTCCAGTGTTCTTTGGAGATCCGGTACAGACTGGCGAACATGATGGGCAGGATGACACTGGAGTTCTCCTCAATCAGACTCATGATGTATTCATTGTTCCAGTAGTACAAGGCTCGCTCTGCCACCTGCAGCACACAAAACATGCGTTTCAACATCACCTCTCTGTAACAGTATTCAAGCATCTCTTTACACACAAACATGCTGCTTCCTAGTAGTGTTTGTTTTCGGACCTGAAAATGGGGGCTGGACACACATCTAGCGATCTGTTTGAAGAGTGGGTCCTGGATCTTAACAAACTGAGTGGGCTCAATCACATCCAGAATCTCCTCCAGCTCTCCCAGAAACATAACCTAAGTGCAAAGAACATGATTAGTCGAGGTTACGAACATAACGTGGAAATAACGTTTAGCAAACATTTAGTTTTGTTTGCCAAGCATAAATGATATAAAATGCATAAATAATGCTGACAAATTGTATCATCTTAGTTTGTGGAATAATGACCATCTGCTAGTTCGATGAAATTACCTCTTTCTGACTGCAGGTTTTGGGCCAGAACTTCAACAAGCCTCTGATGACCTAAGAACAACAGACACACCAGCCAGTGAGAACAAGCTGAAGCAAGATGAGACTCGGTGAAGAAGGGGGATATAATAACGGTGGCAAATGACTGCAAGATGAAACACTTACCGGCTCTGTTAACGTGGGATCTTTCTCTAAGAACTGTACTATACAATATGCCAGCTGAAACAGAAGAGGACTTCTGCTTAATAAAAACGCAGTCCAATTGCTTCAAAACAGTTTGCAATCTACAGAAACACACTTGCCCTAAACAAGCACAAAAAACAAGGGGTCTGTTTATTTCAGCTTGAAATGCTGGTGAGAGGGCTCGGAGGGTGTACCTGGGCATGGAAGAGAGACAGACTCCGGACTGTGTGAAGAGGCAGCAGCACTTTCACCAGGAACTGTTTGTGTTCGGCTTTGAGCGGGAGAGCGAAACCATTGATGATGCTGTAAATCACACACACAAGAGCTTCACCTCTGACACTGAAAACCAACGATCTGACTGCTGCCTTTATACAAGCCCCACCCACACACAATTTCAGCAATTTGTGACATATGAAACTGTATGTGTAAATTAACTTAAATCACCCTGTATCCGGTTATCCGGTTCGGTTATTATTAAACCATCAAATTAAATGTTACTTCATCTTTGGGTCTGTGTTAAGAGTGATTTTGCACTTATAAAGGGTAATGGAGAGCAACAGAGTGGACGAGTACACACAGATCTAAATGTTATTTGATTACATAATCATGTCGTGTACACTTGAGTGGACAGATTACGACTGGAGCTTGACGAAGCAAAAACCCACATGAGGCGTCGTTATACTTGAATATAACGGCCCATGTGAGCCTGAGGGAATCCTGGTTTAATGAATGACAGACGCTGCTAATATACAGGACGATGACATGAATAAATGCATTGATCAGGTTAAGTACAGGTGGAGTGTCTCCACACCACTGCCAGCCAATGAATGGACTCGAAATCATGACACACCTTCCCAGAATCTCCAGCAGTTCGGCCACTCCATTAAAGCGCTCAGTCTCATAAACAAAACTGCCACAGCAGGAAAAGACAGAGTTATATCAGCGTAATACATACAGAACTCTTCCTCTCATCTATAAGAAACTCAAAACCAGCATGTGTCTTACCACAGGAAGATGTTGTTGATCTGTTTGCGGATGAAGGCTCGGAGGCCGAGGAACTTGCCATAGATTCTGTGCAGGACTGTCTTCAGACAGTCTCTCTCTCGAGGGTCCTCGCTGTCAAACAGCTCCAAGAGCTGAAAATTCACAAGATTATCATGTGACCTTTGCAAGACTGTTTTTAGTCACATTCAGATAAGAGATAACATGCAGTTGATTAATCATCACATTAAACCACGACAGGGTGACTGGGACCTTCTACTTATAATATTTATTATAATATTATTAATTATTTGTTGTATATTAATAATCATTTGAGTTAAAAACTAGTGCCATTTACCAGTGCCTTTCCAGAAAGCCAAGCAATAATACTGGTTATTGGCAGAATAACTAATAATCACAAATAATAATAAAGTTTTACTAGAATGGAACAGAACATCTCGCTCACCTGTAACACAAATTTCTGGTCTATGTATTTTTTGGCAATGCTGGGCTGAAATTCCTGACTCTCCAGGAAGCGAATGAAGAACTCATAAACCAGCTAAGGTTGAAAAGCAAAAGACATCACGAAATCTGCTCTTGAAAGATGAAACCTTGTCGACATATTAAGTGTTAAATCTGACAGTGTGTGTGGCCTCATACCTGTAGGTGTGGCCATGAGGCCTCCAGCGTGGGCTCGTCTTCCTCTGGGTCAAACTCGTTACTGTCACTTGGTGGAAGAGTCCGAAAAATATTGTAGCACACCTGTGAAAAACAAACAGACGGAATATATGCGGTACTAAAGAACTTTATTTGCATTGTAGGTAAGCAATATAAACTAGATGTACACAGCAAACACTGAGGCAAATCACATAGCAGTTCTGTTGTTGCTTTCGTACCATTTTGACGACCTCAGGGTATGTCTGCTCTGTCAGGTAGCCCCGGCTGACAGTGACGTAATCCACCAGCTCATTAAGGGTGGAGCGTTTATACTCCTTCATTTTGAGATCAGACAGTGTGTCCATGAAGTCAAACAGAGTACAACACTGCTGGACCTTCTTGAGGAACAACTCTGGTTGCTCCTGAGCAGAAACATCTACACAGAGAGTGTGAGAGAGAGAAAGAGAGAAGACAAAACAGTTTAGTTGCACTAAAACTCAAAAGATTTACATGAACCTTCTTGACCTTTCTACAGTAATCGGTCTCTCGTTTCAGCACTGTTGTTGGGAGACCTAAAACACCTCCCATATTCACCTGGAGGTCCATCTGTCATGTGACCCTGTCATCATGTTACAGCTAATCGTGCCTTGATTTTTAAAAACCATTCACCACAGCAGGGGTGAGAGATGTTCCTCTAACTATATCTGGAGACAGAATCACTATTGGCTAGAATCACACATGGCTGTTTTAACATGACATGAAACGCAACTGACAAAAACATTAATGTAAATAATTTAAATGATTTTCTATTTGGATCTCATGTGGAAAAGATCCACACACAAACACACTAAAAATGACCTACAGAAAATCTGGTCACTGTAACTGTAAAAATGACTAAAAAAACAAAGTGATCTAGCATTATTTTTTGCAGATGCTACATGATTTTTGATATTTTATCATTTAAGCAATAAAATTTAAAGCATATAAATACATTTTGGCTCCAAACATCACACACATAATGGCAGCACTTGACCTGAAAAATCTTGTCTTTAAAATAAAGCCCATTCCTTCACAGAGGTTCACTTACACAGGTTTGGCCACATTCCACGCATGGCTTTCTTTTTTTATAGTAAATCTATCGTTATCACCTCCAGCGGACCAAAATGGAAACAGTTTAAAGCTCTCTGATGTCACACAAATCTAGTGGTGTAACGATAAACTAATGCCACAGTTCATATCACAGTTCTGGAGTCACGGTTCGGTTCTGTTTGCTGATTGGGCAGGGTTCATGGCATGGCACCAGTAATGCTAAAACACACTAGATTCACATTTAATTTTATAATAATAACACGTAACGATCTTCATTCAGAAGTAAACAGGAATGCTGTTCTATACACAAAGATCCCTGCACACACGCACAGAGAGAGAGAGCACTGATTCACTCCTGCTGATTGTGAAGTTACAGGCTGAAAAGAAAAAAGTGTTTATTTGATTTGTTGATCTGTGTGGTTTAATCCACAAGTTCATAAATGTTCGCGGGATTTTTTGGGATTATTGGTACTCCACGAGAGTACCTCGGTATGTACTGTGAGTGGTGTCAAGGTTTTTTGGTTTGGTTTTGAATATTGTTACACTCCGACAAAACTCTGACATCAAACGCTGTATCCTCATAAAACCACACAAGAGGTGTCTTGTGGGTGAAGGCATCTCGCATACCTTTCAGCAGTGGCAGCTGCACCAGTTCAATGGGCTTGTCCTGAGATCTGAACTGAGACGAGCTCTGCGCTCGCTTCTGCCTGGCTTTCCTGACAGACTTCCTGGAGAAGCCGTCGACCTTGTCCACCGACGGCGCTGTGGTGGCCGCTGAAGACATGACCCTGTGCCGGAGAGAGAGGAAACAGGAAATGAATATACGAGAGTGGGTTATATGTACAGAAGCCATTAAACAAACATCTGCACAAAGTCCTTAAAACAAAAGATCAAAGAATTTACTGTTTGTGATCTCATTTTAACTTGACGCATTAATGGCTGCTGTCCTTTTTTACTGTCAAGCCAGCAACAAAATACAATTCAACTCCGCAATAACAAATTGTGTTAAATTTGGGCACCTTTATTTGATTTGCTCATGACAATAATTCCACTAACTTTTTAGCAATAAATAAATATAGATCATTACATCACATTCAAAGCCATTCTTACATGCCCTGTGCAACTCTCCACTGGAAAGGAACAATTTGGGGTTTTGTCATTTATGAAAAAGTAGCTTCAGTTCTCATTTTTACTCAGTAATGATTATATAAACGTAACTCTGTTTCTAGACAACATGATTGTGTCTTTGGTTTAAACATCAGTCATAGGTCGTTTTACTTCACACTCAGCAGCACTTTAGACATTTATTCCTGAAAATCTTATTCCTGAAAACCAAGCTGAGTTGATTTCAGAAAGGATGCGTCTAAATTTGTCCATTTTGAGGGTGTGTCCACTTTACTGAATCATTGTATTTCAACAACCAGTTCTCGGCACACCTGTGTAGTGATGCTGTATGAAATCATGATGATAATGAAATTATAGTGAAAGCACAATATATTAAACAAATCAGTCCAAACAGACAGCAGTCAGCTTCAGATGCGACAGATGCAGAAGACGCAACAAAACAACTTTATTCGGGAACTGCGGGACAGGCTAATTTTGAGGACAGCGGCATATCAGGGTCATCGAAAAATAGAATTATACCTCACTTAATTGAAAGAGTCACCAGTGCAAGTCTATTTTAAACTATAAAATGACACAATTTCAGATATATAGTAGTGAAAACAGAGGTGAGTGATTTTCAAACAGGACTGCTTTGAGGGCTACTCTGAAAGATTCTGATGTGCTAAAAGTACTAACTGATTCAAATAACAATTATTAGTTACTTTTGAGTATTGAGTATTGTGGTTTTAAGGTGGCTCAATGCTTCTGATAAAGCTGAGAAACAACTAAAACACATAAAACTACCTTAAAGAAACACATTTCTAGTTTGGTGTCAATGAAGTGAAATTTAAGCTGTACTAATAGAGCTAAAGAAAAGAAAACACAATTTTAACAACATAAAATCCTGTTATGATGGGACCTGACAGGCACTCAAGCCTTTGACCTGCACTGACCCTACAAACTCCAGGGTAGTAAACACCAGTGGCCCATCGTGTTAAACAGTGCTCAGGCAGATTGGAGGCACACACAGTGGTAGAGGCTTCGCACCCTTACGTAAGAGCTCAGAACACACACCCCCACCCCCCACCCTGCGGGACTGCTGCTGCAAGCTGTGGGCTGGACGGGACAGGAAGTGAAGGAGCTTTAACACTCTCCTCCCAGCAGAACAGGAAGTGTCAGGAGGACTCACAACAACATCTATCACATCTCCACAAGAGAGAGAAATGTGTCTGTACAATTTAACATTTTAATGTTCCACTTACTAACTACAAATCCTTAATGAATTCATTAACTATTCAATTAGTACTCCCACCCCGCTGAAATAGATCATAACTATACATTTAAATGCACTGAAGAAATTTACTGCGTCTTTTACGATTGAACCATTTATTAATCAACAAAACCCTGTTCAGAACATGCATATTTTAATTGACCTAAAACAAAATTCTTTCTCATCCTCATGTCACTCCAAACCTGTACACTATTTATTTTGCTTCTGAGGAACACAAGATATCATGAAGTACCAAAAACAACCAATACCAACATTCAACAAACACTGGCTGCTATAGACTTCCACTGTATGAACACCAAACCACTAACACATTTCTTAAATATCAACTTTTGTGTTCCACATACAGGTTTGCAATGACACGAGGGCGAGTAAAAAAAAAAAAAGAGAACGTTTTAATTTTGGGGTGAACTATCCCTTTAACTGCCTGCTGTTATCTGAACAACCAGTCAGTAATTACACTCTTATGAGTCTTCAGTACTATAACAATGTTCAGTTCATCTGAGTGATGGTAATGACCTGCGCTTCAGTGGATCAAGAACTGCTCACACTGATTCATTCAGCGAGTGACTCGTTAAACTGATTATTAGTCATCTGTACAAGAGTCACGCCAGCCGGTCTACACAGCTCAAACTGAATGTTGAACCCTCATAAGATTCCAGCAAATCTAGCTTAAAACTATTTATTTTGATGTGCTAGCAGCACATCATCACTGCTGAATGAATAGCAGGGCAGGATATGCTAACAGTCCTTTTAAATAACCTTCAGAGGACCATTAAAGCGGTCATACGGTTACTTAGTTATTTTCTTATGTGGACGACAAGTTGTACAGTACAGCCAACTGCTGTATAAACAAACTACAAACACGTACACACACACACACACGTTTTTATCCCTTATGGGGACTTTCACAGACATGACTTTTATACTGTACAAACTGTATATTCTATCCTCAAACCCTCACAGAAACCCTTCTGCTTTTTTACATGAAAAAAGCATCATCATTAGCCCCACGAGGGACCACATGGTCGTCCCCATGACCAAAAAAAGTTACGTACTGCAGCTTTAATGGAACAGAATGTCATGAAAATCTTTTGGCTTCAGATTTGTTTATAAAACTTGGATGTTAAATAAGCAGCAGCTCTTGGTTCTCATCAGCACCTGTGCTGTCATGTACAACGGTCACATCGTGACACTCTGATGAGGGTAACGGACAGCTGATTCATGTCCCAGCAGCCTCAGACACTTTGTCCTGCTGAGAGAATCTACAGGGGGTCAGTGGATGTGTTTTTCCACTCTGCTCAGTGTCCTTCATTTGGGTCACGTCAATTGCAGATCCAGCTTACCATAAAGAAACCTAATTATAGAGCGCAGAAAACGAGTGGATCATTAGTGCATCACTAGATGTCCTGAAATGACATGTATCTGTACATCTATCACAAACAGAAGTATCTATTCCAGTTTAAACTAGATTCTCCATAGATTAATCAAATAACAGCCAACACTGTTATCAAACAGTATAATAACGTTGTAATGAAGTACCTACAGAACACCAGTGTGTCGTCGTCTTCACTAACAATTAGAGGTTTCAAAAATCAGTCATAAACCAGCAGATGCCAAATACACTAGACAACAAAAACTCATCAACTCCTCTTCAACTCTACATTAAAAATTCTTCATCATTTTACTGTACAGCATTTCACTGTATCAATGACAGTACAGGTCAGCTCTTTACAGTCTCAAAGTTAATGATCTCATGGCTTTCTTCTAAATTCCTGGACGGGGTGTTGGCTAACACAGAGTCCTAAGAGTTAAGATTACTGTGCGAGTCACCCAGCTCTTGATATGACAGCTCACATCATTGTCATCGTCTCAGAATTGTTTGTAACACTTTCTTTGTCTCATTGCAAAAGACTGCTGCAGTGTACGAATGATAACTAAACAGAAACATTTAATCCACAGAAACATAAGAATCACCAGAAGATACTTCATTGCATTGCTCCTCTGTGTATATGTGATGGGAGGCTGATATGACTCACTCTAAACTCTTCAAACTCAGGTAAAGGACGAAACTTTCTAAATTAACTTAACTAAATTAAGTCCCCCCCACAATAACTGTTCTTCCCTTCTTAACTATAACTAACCATGTGGCAACCGTGTGGTAACTGTCAGTAATCTGGCTGGTAAATCTGAAGTGGTCATAAATCCGGTCATAAACTAAAAGGACTTTGGAGGCAAAGCCACACCATGTGGGGAAGTGTTTCTGTCTTCTGTAAAGCTGCTGGTGTTCGAATATTTACAAGCAACACGTTCCAAATAAATAAATTCATTGTAACAGCATTCTGCGTGTTTGGCCTGTAATTTTATTAGGAACACCCATTTAAAGTTAAGAAACAGTGACCTTAATACAGCTCATGATCAATTTCAGCCTATTTCCATTACACAGAGGAGCTGCACAGCTGCTGAGATGGGCCACACGTACCCTATAGAGTTCTTGCTAAAACAGATGAACCTAAAGCCACAGGACCTTTGAGGTTTCCCCTTATGTAAGAGTGATCTTTGAAGAACAGCTTTTCCATTTTGTAAGGATGTTTACATGATGGCAGCTGTAATACGGCCCTAAACGGCCTGCAGTAAGAGCCAGGGATTTCAAACACTGTACACTTACTGACCGCCCCAGATTTATTTCCTACTCATCTGACTGTATCTGAAATGTTGTTTATTAGATGTTCAAGGTTTCATGTACAAGGTTTTCGCACACTCTGATCACAGAGGGTTTCCAATATCAGTTAAACAATCAAACCTCAAAAACCTTCAAAAGCGAGACCACCATCTTTAGACATGTAATGATGGTTACAGGTCAACATTAAACCATTAAATCGCTCATGGACCAGAGTCAGGACTTTGACTCGGCTGTTCTAAGATATCAAATGTCTTCCGCTTCAATCGTTTGGCTATTCATTTACTTCAGAGTGTTTGATCACTGCTGTACAGTACGACCCACATTCTGTTTAGCATCAGATGAGGAACCGACAACTGCCCATAAAACACCCCGGCAAAATACAGAATTTGTTCAACCTGATCTCACAGGAAAATATAACTGTTTCACGAGCCGTCAATTCTGTATAAAGTAACGATATGATTCATGCAAAAAGTACATGTGCTCCCGGGAATTAAACACAACCTTTTCATTGCTAATGCAATGCTCTACCTGTTGAGATACAGGAACCTTAAAATTCCCTTTCACTGAGAAGTGAAGCACTTCACAAGGCTCTGATTTAAAGAGCGAACTGCAGCAGCTAGAGTCTGTGTTTGTTTTATAAGGAAGGGCCCTGAAACGTACAATTGACTCATCTCATTGATTTGTACATCTGACTCAAATTACAACCTTTATATAGCTGGTGTTCCTTTAGATTTACTCACTTGCTAACAGTCAACTTTGGATATCTTTTTTCCAAAAAAAGACAATACTGCCTGTTAGTGTGTCTGTAGGACTACAGACAGTTCTGAAAAGTACACAAACTTTCTCCTACTCGCATCCATCCAGCTGACACACAAATACATTATCACAACTTCTGTTGAGCGTAAACCTTGGCCACTGACAAGGCTGAACTGAATATCGGTTCTTATTTTCTGTATGTCAGCACATTTCACTTGAGCATGGCTCCATTATGCTGGTAGTATAATCTAACTCTGCATTTTTTTAACAAAATGTCTGTCCTTGAAACATTATAACGTGTCCCGCATTAATATAAAAACTGAAACGTCTCTACTGTCAGTCCATGAAACGCATGACTACAGCTGTGTAACAAAAACAGGTGTGGAGTAAACCGCATTCCCAAGAGCCTGAAAGACAAGGTAGAATCGAAAGACTTGGAAGAATTGCCTGAAAAACACAAGAAAGCCTAAAGGAGACAAACCTAACACATTAATTAATCGCGTTCACGTTTAAAGATCACCTTCGGGGTAACAAATATCACGTCCGCAATTCAGGAATATCTTAGGTAAGGTGCAAAAATAGTCGAGATAGGAAAACCAAAAGAAAATTAAGGCAGACTGGAAACTGAAACGATGTTTAATTAGATTCATCCTAAAAGCGGCTGATCGGTGAGATTCTAGGTTCATGGGAGGGATCAAATGAAAATCACTATTTGTGAAGAAACCTCAGTAGTGCGTAGTCAACCGGTACTCATTTGTCACCAATACTACAATGAAGCTGTTGTTTAACACCTCTAGTGTGCAAGACTCAAACTGAATGACAAGACTACAATTAAAGCAGAATGGTGCTGTACTCTGCGTATAAATAAATTCTAATAAAGCTGAGTGATTCAGATATACATGCACCCCACACTACACAGTGCAGATGAAGCCACATCGCTCTCGTTATAAATGATTAGTTGGTCAAGCTGGTCCTGATGACGGAACACGTGTTAAATATCATGCCAAAATGATTAACAGGTCGGTAAAGCATGTTAAATCGGTTATCTTACCTCTCTTGATGGTTCTCGGGTCCAGGTGGCTCGTTTGAAGCGGCTAACCTTGTACTTGCAGGCGACCCAACTAACTGTAACGCGTAACTATCAAACTATTTCAAGATGTATGATTTTAAACTACAGTCCGAATATAAATGATGATCGGTTTTCTTAATCAAACCAAACTATATCCCTCTTTTACGAAATAATTAGCTATCCGCCGAAAGGTATATCAGCATTGCTAGCAGGAGCTGCCCGTACAGCTAATCCCCGTAGCTGCACCAAAAGCCGCATTCATACACACTCACTGACCGACTACATACCCAGATGTTTGGGCTCTAATGTCAGATTGTTCTTCTCCTTACCGTTAAACTCCCCTAACTAGCGACTAATTGCTAACCCGTTACCACAAGTGAACGTTAGCAGGCTGTGCTAGTGCTCAGTGCCAATTTTTTCCTGGCTCAAAACAGACCGCTAACCTAACGTGATGAAACGTTGCTTGCCGCTGCTAAGCCACCGATTGGTTGTCTTCTATAGAAAGAACGCATGGATTGGTTAGGGGAGCTGTCAATCACAATGTTTCTTACGCATTCTAAGTCAAACGTCATTGACGTCGAGGAGCATAAAGGTAGGTTGCGGAGTAAATGTCTGAGATGGAGATTGAGTGAAAAAGGAGCAGAAATGCCCGTATGACGAGAAATGTCGGTCCCTCGGCGTCCACTCGCCCCATTTACCTCAATTGATTTATATCACAACCAATTAATTCAGTTTAAAGAGCCATGAACAGCTAAATGCACGATTCTAGTGGTGTTACCTATTCTTAGAAAAGGATTTAAAGGATTTTCTATCTTCAATTACTAAGTCCTCTCTTAGAAAATAATGTTGCATAACAGGAATGACAGTAACCAGTGATGCTGCTGCTTCTAGCTCGTTCATCCGCGCTGTCGCTTTTGCTGTTGCTTCACTGTTGCGGTTATCACAGGTTCCGCAGTTATTAGTAGTTTCTTTACTAGTTCGTAATTAATTAAATTAATAAAACAGTTTAACAGTTGTAGTTTATCAGCGATACGAACGTTTTCCGCTGAGCTGAAGTACATTGAATTTACATTAAATGGCCCTTAATCTTGAACGAAACTGTGCGACTAAATGACACTGAGAATCATATACGTGTAGATTAGACGTTTAAATATTTATTAAAACGTTAAAGATACATTACATCACTGTTCACTGGCCTTTTTAATGAATACAGGTTAAATTAGGATAGTCACATGAACAGTTTAAAAAAACACATAGATCGCGGAAGCGGGGGCCCGGACCCCCACAGAGGGGAATAGATCCACCACTCAGTCTTACAAAATCCAACTGGAGCCTATTTTCAGTGAAGGTTAAGGAGCACTAAGAAAATGAGTCTTTATTATTAGTACTAATTCTTAGTACTGAGTGAATACGAGACATTTCCACGTTACTCCGCGATGCATTGTGTAATTACAACCACAGGATGGCGATAAAGTGCCGCAACTTTGTGCCTTGTTCTGTCCAAAGACTCGTTCACAAAATAAGAAACTCATTAACACTTATTAGACCCTGTTCGATCAAATTCGTGAGCAAATAACAGTCACTAACGTTTTGTCCAATAGTTAAAGGTTAAGAGGTAGAGAACATTTTAGGTTCTGTGAATCTCCAACTTCTCCTAATCCTCCTTTTTTTTAATCCTCCATCAGTTTTGGTAAAATGTCTAGGGTAGTTTTAGATAAGGTTAAGCATGTCACACTACACAGCAACTACCCTACCAGCGGTGTATGTAGCCTACATGTGTGTATGTAGCCTACATGTGTTAGAAACGATTAAATTAATTGCCATGCAGGAAACACCTGCACTCAGCATACTGACAAACTGAGAAATGTGTGTCCGTGAACTTTGCTGGAACAAGTGTACTCAAAACACACCCACACTGATAAGGGGG
>JAZGTJ010011123.1:0-17281 GCA_036877575.1 Botia almorhae
TAAAATAAAAGTATCGAAAAAAGTATCGTTCGGAACCGGTATCGAAATCAGGGTATCGGTATCGGAATCGGTATCGAAAATTTTGGAACGATACCCAGCCCTAACTGTGAGTTTTCTGTAATGGACAAACAGTCATAAAATAGTTTTGGCAACTGTACAACGTGCAGCTGGGTGAATGTTACGGTGTATTTAGCCGTTTCTCAGTATGCGTTCTTGTCTGTTCTAGTGTTGTCACGATACTGGAATTTCTAACTTCGATACGATACCTTGAAAAATAATTTTTATTCAATACCATTTTTAATCCACGGGCAAAAACTGCCACAAGAGCTAACGTGTACCATTGTATAACCATTGTGATCAAAGTTTAATAAATACTGCAAATGTATTGCTCATTGTTCTTTAATGTTGGTTAATACATTAACATGTATATGAACAGATTTTTATTTCGGATTTGCATATATTCATTGATCAACGCACATAAATAGAGCGCTATAGTAAACACAGATGAGCAAAGGTGCATCACATGCAAAAACAAACCTCACTGGAAAGACGTGGGGACACTCATATCAGCAACAATACTTGGTCATCTTTGTTGTTATTTGAGTAATGTTAAAATGAGAGCAGTTACCAACCTAGCAAAACTTTATATAGGTCTGTCTTTCAGGTGCTTTTCTAAATTAGTGGTGTTAGCACCACTTTGTAACAACGCTTGCATATTGGCTTGCTTATGTCTTTTGCCTTTCCGTGTTCATGTGCCTCAAATTTAAAATAGTTGCAGACAGCACTTCTGCTGTGTTCTTTCTTAACCAAAGACGGTCGCGGCCCCGCACTTGCATCTTACTCCTTAACGCTATTTAACCGGAGCTTATGAGACGAGACAGTCACTGTGGTCACGTGTGGTGTGTGTCAACTCACTGTTGGGGAGAAGGAAGGGAGCAAAGTGACAGCTAGACTGCGATCAGTAGCTGCGTTTACATGGACGCTTTTGGTTTCAATCGGATTGAAATCAGTCAGATTGATGAATCCGAGCGCAATGTTTACATCAACGCTTAATAAAGTAATCGGGTTGATGTGCGCGTTAACATGACACGCTCAGAATCGGATTTGATATTTTCACATGCGCACAGTAGGGGTGTAACGATACACCAAAGGCACGATTCGGTTCGGTTCACGGTTTTGGAGCCACGGTTCGGTTCAGTTCGGTTTCTGTTTGCTGTGGTAGGGTTGATGTCATCTTAACAGCAATGCTAGGGAACAATAGATTTAGAAATTTTGAACAAAAGCTCATCATTACTAATACAATTTAATCAAATGTGATCAAATAAAGATGTGTTTAAATTGGTTAAAGTTAAATTAGTTAGAGACAAGTGACGTCAACCTCAACAATGGGCAGCAGGGGGCGTGAGAGTGGCGGTACGCCACGAGAGTTTCGCGATACGTATCGTGGTTGGTGTATCGCGATATTTCGGTTCGGTTTGTAATATCATTACACCCCTAGCGCACAGTACTTGAATACACGTTTCCAGTCACATCATACTAGCAGCCACTCTATTGCCAATTGATCTTTTTACATTTCAAAGCACAATTAACATTTAAAACACTGAGCAACATCATGCTTTCATTAACCGTCCAGTTTTGCGTCGCAATCTGACAACACCCGTGCGTCATACGTCATTTGTACGTCATTGCACATACGCAGAGCTTTCTAGTTTTACCCATGTAACGTAGCTATCCTTCCTTCCTTCCAGCTATCGATCCTTTGGGAAATGAGTATTGGTACATTTTTATATACTTCAGTATAGATATTTATCGAAATATTGATATTTTTGACAACACTAGTCCGTACTTCTGTTTTGTGGACTTGTGAAACGTTATCAGTTGCTGCACAAGTACTGTTCCAATTCAAAGTTCATGTCTAGCCAAATTCACAAGAAATGCTCCGCCCCTTTAATCAAGGATGCATGTGAGGTGACTTATGTGGACTCAGGACAGCCTAGTATCCCAAAACGCATTTTGCTTAACTGCAACTGATGAGAAAACCAACAATGTTAAAATACTACTGTTGTTGTGTTACAAAATGTAGTTTTTGGAGTTGTTTAGACAAGAATATGGTTGTTTAAACTACATAATATAACTAAGTAGTTTTCGGACGTGTGAGTTCCAGCAAATGCTTCTAAAATTTGTCTCTCTAATGCTTCCTAGTTTGTACGTTTGTAGCCCGTCACTCTACAATGTCACTCTAGCACAAGACGTCCATCTCTTAAACAGCTAGGGATAAACCTTAGGGAAAGCCAATTTAGGTCATGAAAGTTAATAAATCCGTGACTTTTTTAAAAAACATTTCACATCAAATCAAAATTCAATAACAGCTCAATGGGACTCTCAGATAATTTCCTGGGTATATAAACACATACTCAACAGTCAACAAAAATGACCAATAAGACTTACTTACAGCAGAGATATGTCAGAATTATTCTTTGATGCATAATATATAGCTTATTGATCAGTATTTTGACATTGGCAAACATTTGTACTGCCTTACTGCTCCTCTAAAGATTGAATTAAAAGATAATTGAAAGACAAAACAAGCTATTTCCAGTTAGTGCAGTTGCATTTTTAATTTTTAACTTCACATCTTTAACCTCCACTGTTGTTATGTGAACTTCACTTTTTCTGTCATTTGTGTTAGTTATAAGGTAATTACTGAACATCTCACAGCGAAAACGTTAAATGGCCAAATTAAACCTAAGAAGATTGTTCTTAAAGTCAGGTGCTTAAAACAGTAACTAATAGATCACTTCTGATTTATTTCAATTTTAAGTTTTAATGAAACAATCATTAATACAGATTAACATAAACAGCACTAATCCAAAAAGGAATGCTGTTGCATTCTCAGGTTTGTCACAAATGGTCTTCTTCACAGAGTAAGAAGTACATTGAAGGAATACATTTTATGTAAATGAACCTTGGGCAAGCTACAAAAACAATGAACAAACAAACCCAGTTTGGACCACTTTCACAAATATCAGTTGAGCTTAAGGATTGTTGCTGTATAACCAGCCATGGTTTCTGCATTACACACTGCTCACTGTTCCACTGTTTTGGTCAATAGTTTCTCTGTCACAATATCTCAATAGAGAAAAACATTCTGCAGCCGTAGGGCCCTTTGCTCTAAGTGAGGTTAAAAATACTAAACGCTTAAACTAAATTTAAATATTTACAGCGGGCCCCAAAAAGTATTTGGACACCTATGTGTAAAAACAAGAAACCCTCCATGACACTGTATGAGATATCAAATAGAGATAAAATATTTTAATACACGTTCAATAGCCGTTTAAATAACAGACATTTTCACAGAATATAACATAAATTGTGAAAAAAACATTTAATCAACTAGTGTCAATGCACATTTTTAGCACTTGTACCACACAGTAACCACATCACAATAAGATTACACAGAACTTTGTTACTTTGATTTAGAACCTTCTTATGAAATGTGCTTCTTGAAAGGTGCATCTGGACTATCTTCTACATTTAAAGAAAATGGCACTAGCTCAGATATTTTCTTACCTAATGCAATGACTTTACGTACATGTTTAAGTGTTCTTTGATCTTCTGGCCACTGTAAATGATGCTCCAGATAGTCACTGTTTTAAAGTGGAGCCATACAAGTCAGATGCATGACTCCAAAAAAGTGATACAACCAATGGGCTATCCTCTATTCAGGAAATAAACTTGGTCATCTCATATATCTGGACAAAACACACACACACACACACCACGTGAGGAGCTAGACCCTTCCGCTGAGCTCACTGTCACGTGACGCTAGTGTTGCTGCATCCATGTCCCTCAACTGCTCGAAGTTACTGCTGCAGTGTTTGTCTGTGTTCAAATGCATCAGACACCACACACTATACTTTAAAATATTTGAATAATACGTCTATACTTTGCAATTTAGGACAGCTTTTATCCAAAATTACTTACACTACACTTGTTAGATGTCTTGCTTATAATGGATAGTGTATGGGGCTTGCATGGGCTTGAACCTACAACAGTGGATAACACATTGCACGATCACAAGTTCTCCGTGAACCCATTCCCGTAGAAACATTTTTGCACACTCACCGCGATCAGCGTGCTGTTTCTGCTCTGTTCCCCGGGCGTCCCGTTCCCACTGTCCACCAGATCGGCATTCCCGCCGCCCGTGCCTCTCTGTCCTACCAGGTCCGCGCTCGTCGCCAGCGGCTGCCTGTGCTTGCTTGAACGCTTGGCCTTGGTCTGCAGGCAGCGCTGATGCAGCGCGAGCGTCTGCTGCCTGTCCATCTCCAGTCGCTCCATCGCCGTGTTCTCATAGCGGTTCTCACAGCTGCCGTGATGCCGCCGGAAAAGCTCAATCCGCCGCCGGAGCCGCTCCATCACAGCGCTGTGCCGCGGTACGACGAAATCCGCCATCATTCACAACTACGGCGTGATTATAAACTCAGTCAAGCGTCCGGATAGCAGCACAACTTAAACAGGACTGATCGTGCTGCTTTAGTCTCTCTGTGTGTGTTTCTTCACAAAACACAATTAACTGCCTCAATTTTTACCATTATCTGCCTCATTATACAACAAAATAATGTGCACATAATTTAGATCAGATCTCTACACTTGTGTTCAGAAATGACTTGAAACAAAAACTACGTTCAATTAAAAAACAAAAACCACTAAACAAACTTTAAAAAAAACTTTACGAAATAATATTTAAGCTCTTGCCAGAGAACAGAATTATTCAAATGCGTGACTTAATGAAAAAATGAAAGCGTTTACTATCAATTAAGTATTAATTCTACTTAAATCTGTTGAGATGCAAGTACAAGTTACAGTACAAGTTACAAGGATTCATAACTTTTACTCTCTGATCTCTACTAAAACGTACGTGGTTTTTAAATAAACATTTGCTGCAAATTAATCTAAAAGATGTCGTTAAATAAACAGACGAATCGATTCTGTTTTCACCAATCGCGAAACTTGAATGATTTTTTAGTTTAAATTATTATTTTAAGTTTAAGAAAAGACTCACACTGAAGGTAAAACCAGCGACATGTTAAAAGCAGTTTTATCCAAACAGAAAACCGTTTGTGCTGCATCGATTCAGCGCCCAGACATGAACTTCAAGAGTTTACAGCGAGTTTAAGCAGTTAAAGTAACTTTTAAAGCAGCAGCAGCGCGGCTAACAGCTGATCGTCACTTACGCTGCAGCTACGGATGTGCTTTAGCCTGACTGCTACCTAGTCCTTAAACAAAGCATTATAAACTTTTTATTGAAATCTGATTTAAAGGTGTTAAACTACACAAAGCCGACTCATCTACCTCCGTTCAACAAAATGCAAAAGTACAAATCCAGACCGTTAAAACAAACTCTGCCCTGCTGTGCTGTCTCTATTGTTTTCCAGTGTTCAGGCAGTTGTTGGTCGCCATCTTGTAACTATTTTTTCAGCTTTCTTTTCATGGGCTCTGACTGACAGCTCATACGGGAGATGTGATGCTTACTGTTATTCGAACGAAAGTACATCTTTTGTAAGCGGAAAGGACAGGTAATTAACGACGATAGATCTGCGAGATAGATAGATGAGTGTAGACAGCAGCTTCTGTTAACTTGATTTTGTTCTTTTCAGCTCGATTGGGGTTTGACATTTTTGGGAGATGAAAACATTATTGATTTTAAAGAAACAGGAAGCTTTAGAATGCTGTATTTCTGACAACCTCTGACAATACTGTCTGCGTTCAATACTGACCAGGCAGTGTTTTGCTGAGATCGTGTAAAAGTGAATTATGCAACACAAACATGGCTATTGTTTGCAGCTCCCAAAATAGCTCTCCCTTTTCAATCTTATATCAGATGGGATGAAAGTTATGATTCCCAATAAGCTATTTTTAAAGAATTCGAGATAATTGTAGCTGATATGATTATTTAATTGGCAATGCAGTATTCTTCAGTACTATAAATGCACATTGTTTGATCATGTTTCTAGGCCCGTATAATTAACATGCGTACATTTACATAACTTTGCTTTAATTACCCAGTAACTACCAAATGTGCTATTAATGCATACATTTCCCTTTAAAGTACCTCAGTTATAACTAATAGGGAATTTATAAGCACGTGTAGTGAAGCAGTGGTATCATTTTATTTTTCTTTATAGCGCAGCAGTGTCTCACATTTAACAGTGCTTAACAAAATGAAACTTGTGAAAATGAACATGTTTTTGCATTTTGACATTGTTTTCCCAATTTGTTTTTGTAATTACGTTAATTACGTTACTCTCACAGATTAATCTCATTATTGTAATGCAGGCGGTTACACGATTTTTTTAATTGCTTAAAGGCAGCGCAATTATGGATTTTTTTTATCATGATTTGCTTTCAAATAAGATTTATGATTTTCTGCATTACATGAAGATGACACAAACAGAAATGTGCTTGATTATGAAAATGGAAGAAAGAAAAAAAAATCATTGAACCAAAATATCATTGAGCAAAGTATAATTTCACATTTATTGTCATTTTCTGGTTTGTGGTATTCACTCATTAAGTCATTCCTAAAACTAAAGGAAACAGTAGAACATGCATTACAAAGACTTAATTTTATAGTTAGTGTTAAAATGTAGCCACAAACAATAACACAACAGCTAGCATAAAAATCACACCTCGTTCATTAAATCCTTTTATTTTAGTTTGTGAGAAACATGACGATTTATTCTGAAACCTCCCTTCCAGAGCAGAAAAATCATTTGGACTCATGATCTTAATCTCATGATCCACTGACACCAGCCAATCATACAATCCATAAACATCCATCTTCAAATCCATCCACACTATCAATCACCTACATCTGTGAAATAATGGTAACAAAAAAGAAAAGAAAAAAGCGGAACGGCTCACAACAACTAAAGGACATGTATGATTGGAGATGTTCATTAGAGAAAGCAGAGTGAGATCTTAAGACAGCAGAGCAGCAGATATTGGTTTGTATGATGTGTGTGGTTTTAGTTTAGCTTTTAATTTCTCAGTTACCTTTGAAAGTGCCAACTCTTCATCAGTCTTGGGATAGAGCTCATGATATGGCATTTCAGCTGACTTTGATGTAATATAAACGGAAGAGGCCAATTTGCCATTTAGGATTATAAACAAATAACAAAAAAATTAGCAATAGAATACAGGCTAGTTAAATATAGACCAGGCTTAGCCCCTAACAGTGCCTTTTTCATATCTTTGGGGTGAAGCATTTAGAGGGCAGAAACAGTGAGAAATGGCTGAGGAAATGATTTAACATATTGCTTTACACCTAGAACCTCACTTGTCATGTTCTTTTTGAGTGACACAAGTAAACAAAGAATCTTCAAGTGGAAATTTTACAACCTGTCAAACACAGGTCCATGTCCATATTTCACCCCCAAAACAAAAGAAATAAACAAGTTTTTTATTTTGCATAAATAAATCAAGACCTATTTTTTACGTTTTTGCATTGTGACATTTCTCATTACCGTCATGCATAAAGTCATGATAGACATGTATTTATACATCACGGTAATACATGATACATTAAACAAACTTATTGCAATATTGTCAACAATTGTCACAATACAAAAATGAATATGATCCAAAAATGTCATTTCTTGTTTATTTTTCTTATTTTGGTATAAAATGTGAAAATGCAACCCAAATATGTTGTCATGAAATTTACACTTAAATATTGGAACCTGAAATATCTTAATCTCACTTAAACCTTATTCATACATGGTGTAAATGAAATTTTGCTGCAAACATTGACTGGACAGGATATGACATTACTGTGAGAAGACAGCAAAACTGTTCACCAGTTATCAGATGTATCACGCAACTTTCTGTATGCACCAATTATATTAATTTAACTATCAATATATAAGGTCACTGCAAGCAAAAAAATAAGACCTATGGGCCTTTAATCCTGCCAAGATATCCCCCTGTAAAAAAAACCCATCTCTGACATGTTTTAGTCCCATGACGTCCCTGTTATTGAGCTGGACAGGTTAGAATCTAGATTAGTTCAAGACCAGAAAACAAATTGTTTGTACAGCAATTCACAATTTAGTAAAAAGTCTAAATAACAAAAAACAAACAAGAAAAAGGACAAAACTCACAGTACATTCACAGAAACAAATTAGCAAAAATCTTTTGTCCTACCAATAAGCTAGTACACTAGAATCTACACATCTATCTGGTAGTCTTCCTGGATTTCTCACTGAGCATGGGCATCAAGTCTGGGTATATATTATGCTTCTGGTTGGGCCATTCGCCATGACAAAATATGATCCTCATGGAATAAAGGCAAAGAAAATATCTTGTTTCTAAGTATATCAAGCTACAAAGCGACAAGTGGCCGGTTTTTAAGTTTATAATTAATATCAATCACTCAATTGATCAAAGCCCTGCCTTCCTTAAATTAGTTGGCTTTCTATGGCTTCTATTGTAATTTGAAAACAACTTCCCCTAAAATAGAGGGAAAAAGCCGTTTCCTGTAATTATTACAATAACCTAGTGTGCCAAAGTGTTGCTGTCTGTTAAGGTTTAGAAACACTGTCTGGAAGTGTGACAGCTGAGCGTAAGGAACAAGATCTTTACAAGTGTCTAATGCACAGTCTAAGAATGGTATCAAAGATGTCATTTTTGTTTAGATATGGACAAAGTTTCTAAGATATTTATCATTATTATCATCACCATGGTAACCATCAACATCCTCAAGGCAGTTTGAGGTGTTTATTTCACTGTTGATTGTGCAATGGGCTGCATTGTTGCTGACCATCATCACATCAAGGATGGAGAACAGAGGAACAGGGAAGGAGGGAATGTAGGAATGGGTCTGGGAAGGTTGGAGCTGGCTCCGTAATGAGAGAAAAGGGATGCTGGAATATGATAATATGGTTGAGGAAATTTATGAAGTCCATTAGTCCTTTCTTGGTTTTCTGTTTCTGGGGGACCTTCTAAGAATGTCATCCTCTGATTTCTACATGACAGAATTACAAGAACATCATGAACACATACACAGACACAAAATCTAACAAATAAATGTGTAACATAAACCTACATAAATACGAACATGCATATTTATAACCTAATCTACACAACATTCAGACACTATTCAGAAGCTCTACCTCATTGGATTTCTGTCCATCTGTATGTTCATTCTCTGCAGACTCTTCTCCTGTGGAATCTCCTTCACTCTTCTTTTCTTCTGATGGAAAACAACAAAATTACAAGAATGAAAAAATAACCTTAAATCTTCACAAGCTTATAATTTTACAATCAAGAATGGATGATTTCTAACAAATAAAAAAGTATGATTATCGACATGACTGGTCACATGACTGGACTGAATAAAGCACTAAACAAATGTGAGGCTTCATCAGACCTGGTTCTTCATCCTTGGCTTCCTCAGGGTTCTCTTCCTCTTCAGCTTCATCCTTCACATCTGGCTGAGGTGCATCAGTCTTCTTGTACTCAGCAGCTGTACATGCCAAGCTTTTCTGTAAGTAAGAGAGACATTTATCCAACCATCCACCCCTGGGCCTATAATAAGGTCACACTCCTTTAAATGGCAATATGAAACATTGAGGGAAAATTTATTACACACACACAGTTACCTTTCCAGTGCAGCAGAAGACGATGATGAGCACCAGGGGCAGGGCCACAGTCAGGACATATACAATCCAGAGCCAGGGTCTCTCTTCGGCAGCCGATATCATCTGATTCACCAGACCAGGCTACAAACGAACCACAATCAAAGAGTGCAGCCACTCAGACAAACACACAAGCTTCTGTCAGGTCTTATAGTAGGAACAGAGCTGACTCTTAAGTTTAACATGCGAGGAATGTGTGGAATGCAATTTCGGAGAGGAATTCTATTGAATGCTGGCCACAATACAGCTAATCCCAGAGAACATGGCTCTCAACAGACCCTCCCCTACATACCAGAAAAGACTACTACATGATCATGTGTGCTTTACCTCACACAAACTGATGATTGGCTGCTCCACACATGCACCTTTAACAAAGACACTCAGAATAGATCTGGCCTTGGCACCATAACCAAACAAGTCTTTATCTTTAAAACTAACATGATGGAAGACCTCTTTTCTAAGGTAGGCCTTGTGTCTTTGTTTAGGAAATATCTGTTTATTTAAAATATTTCATTATAATTCCATTATTTTCAAGCCATCTATGTACTCTTAAAACTTGACAAACTTTTAGCAAATCTATGCATGTAAAAGCAGTCTTTTCTCTTTCTAGAAAACAGACCAAAATTATGACATCCACGTATTTGTGTTTTTGTCTAATAAAATGCTCTTATGAATGACAAACCCCTTAACCCCAAACCCACCTGCCACACACTAGCCATAAGCAGCAAATCATATTTAACAGCTGTGATGCAAATAAAATAAAAAGAAAAAAGGCTGAGGGGTTTGATATGATCTGCCCTGAACCTGTGTTCATCAAGATATATCACAGGGTCTTCAACTTACTAGAAGTTAAGAAGTACTCTGTTTTAACTTCCCTGGATTTACATATGCTTCTTTGGTAATGGAAAATTCTTTTACAAACAACTTTGAGCATAGCCATATGCTCCTTGCATCCTTTAACTGTTTAACTAAAATATCTGTTCTATAAACAGAGACGCTTGAACAGACACAGATGTAAGAATCCAGGCTTTTGGCTCCCTGCTAATGAATGCTGCTAATGTTTACTGCAGTAGTGGCTTATGTTGAGGCTGGACATGGGCTGTGAAAAGAGACTAATAAACTCCGGCTAATAAACTGCAAAAATACAGCCAATCAGATTTGAGCTTGCCATTTTGAGAATGTTCTAGCAAACTCTATGTGCAGTATGCATTAAACAGTTCATAAAAATTGCAAAAGCACATGATTAAAGAAAATACAGAGTAGGAAAACAGATTAATAGAGATTTCATACCTCAGCAGCTCCCTCAGCAGCTTTCTTCAGACCCCAGCCATCAGCAGCCCACCGATCAGCCACATTACGATCAGAGGTGATGAAGAAGTTGTCAAAGAAGATATCAGAAGACATGGACCAGAGCTCCAGTCCCACAGCACTGAACGCAGTCATACGGAATGGGTGCAGATCCTCAAAGAAGTCTGGGTTGGGAATCCTCCTGGGCTTCCACACTCCCTGCAAACACAATACAGCTCATAATGTGTCTTAGCTCAATTTTTTCAACAGTGCCAATATAGATCTCTGTACAATACGGAATACCAATCAAAACTTGTTGCCACAATGCTGGAGTGTTGCTATGTTTTGCTAACTGGCCAAAGTCAAAACTGGAACTTGAAGAACTCTCCACAATATTTGAAAACAAATTATGTCTCAACTATGGATTCTTCCTTCTAAGTTAGTCTATGGATTATGTTTTTACCCACTGTATTATTTGGCAAGCACGAATTATAAGTCCACTCCTTTAGCAACCACCAATAATAATGTCAGTTACTCATAAAATGTCTAACCATTAATGTACAGAATTATTTTATTTAAAAAATTTTAGACAATCAATTACCAGGATAAGCTCCCCATAAGATAATAGTTACCTGATAGTTAGGGTTGTCAATCATTGGTGGTTTCCACTTGCCCTTGTAGTTGGGGTTTTCAATTACTGGCCTCTGCCACGTACCACAGCCAGAGGCAGACTCACAGGCGGGGTTTGGGATCTGAGGAGCCTCCCATTCACCGTCCATATCTTCATCCCTAATGACAAAAAACAATAAATAAAAACAGATTTAACAGAGAGCTATTTTACTAGGTCTATTCTGTGAGAAACGAAACCAGCTGACATAGAATTTATACACAGATAAAACACAAACTTGCATATGTGGTTTATGAAGACTCCATAGACCCAATGATTTTTATACCGAGCTAATCAAATATTCTATTGCCTTCCCCGATAATACCCTTAAACCTAGCCCTTACAGAAATGTATAGCATCATTTAATTTAAAAACTAACACCATTTTGTATGTTCTTTTAAGCCATTTGTTTTATTAGGATAAAGGAAGCGTTTTCATATGTTGTTATGCATGTCATCATACACATAAATCAAATATACCAGCACACACATACACAAACAGTCATCCTCTACGTCTTTTCATTAAAAACACTGAATCTATAACATTACCGCATAAGTCATTAAAAAAATTTAAGTAGTCTCAAAGTAAACTTTTGTTACTACAGGATGATTCATGGTGTGTTAAGTGTAAATGCAACCAGTAACTCTTTCGCATTTTTGACTTCAGTCTGTCAGCATTTGAAACAACTGTCTGGATTAGAGGAAGAGGTCAGAGCTCTAGAAGACAAGCTGTCAGACTACTCATTAAATTCCACTTCACAAAACAAAATTCTTTACTTTACAAAATGCTTTTGTTTGCTGTCTATTATCTGGGGTGGTACTGGCTCCTCAGCATGAATTGCCTTTATTCTATTGTTCTATAAACTGTTTAACTAACCAGTTATGCCTCTGAGCTTGATTGTAACCTAACAATGCAGCCTTGTTAGATCAACGGAATACAATTCAACAGAAGGAGATAAGATGACAATTTGAAGAAAGATTATAAAAAAATATTTTAACTAGATTGTGCTTAATAAGATGAGGAACATGCATGTAAAAATTGTCAAAGGTGATTTCCAGTTGATCTGAATGTGATGGTGAATGCATTACCAGTCTTCTGGTTTGATGGCATCGGAGTCGCTGATATATTCAGGTTCATCGTCCAACCAGCCATCAGGTTTCACAGCATCTTCATCAGGAATCTTAGCAGGAGCATCTTCATCCCTGTGGAAGAACAACACAGATAATGAAGAACAATGGTAATGGCTGCATAGAAATCTGCAGTAACACGCTCCGTTCCCCACCAGTCCTCAGGTTTGACAGCATCTGGGTCCTGGATCTTGGGTCTCTCGTCCCAATCCTCAGGCTTGTGGTCATCAGGATCCTCAATCTCGGTGGAGGGGTTTACGGGGGGAGTCATGTCATTCAACAGATTACCGCTGTTCACCACAGTCTGATCGATGAGAATCTCAAAACTGTTGTCAGGGTTCAGCACTGAAAAGAGAGTATAGTGACATGTCTCAATATTTGTTCACTATTTTTCTCTAACTACTTTATAGGTCTGGACAAGTAAAAGCTTTCTTATATTTCCAGGTTTTTCATGACCAATGGTAATTTGGTAATGTTTTACACTATTTTATGCTGCATGAAAAGTCATCATTCATATAAATTGTAAAAACTAACTTTTAGTTTTTAGTCAGCAGGGTTCATTGCCCATTATTATTTAAAACTATTAGTTAGGAGGTTAGCAGGTCTATTGACTAATACAAACCCTAAACTTAACCAATCCTGTTCCATCATTTCTAAGCCCAGCAAGCCAGGTTGGTCTTGAGACAGTGAGCACATTTACACTGAGCATTGTATTCCTATTGCCCAATTGTATTCCTAAAAGTTCAATACAAATGAACTTTTTTGTCACTTTGTTTGTGAACTTTGCAATAGTTTCTGTCAAAACACAGCAATAGAAAAGCGGTTGCTATAGTTACAAAATCTCTCCAGTAAACAGAACATAATGGACCACTGCGATCATATTGCCATCTAATCACATTTGAGAAATCATGCTGGTTAAGCACGTTTCACTCACGCTTTATTAGGAAAGCACGTTTCACTCGCACTTTTTTAGGAAAGTAGTGTGCATAAAAAAATAACAGACCTCCATTCTGACAGGATTTAATATGCAGCAAACAGGACACAGACTAATGTGTGCATGTCACAAATTATTGCGATTGAAAGCATGGGCACATGTACACACCAGACCATATGAGATAACATCTCATCAGTCAACAGAAATCTTTTGATTTAGATCGGAATTACAAAAAAGTGTGCATATAAAAGTGGCTAGTGTTCACTTTCGCGCGTACGATCACTCCGATGTGATCATTCTTCATTGAGCTCAGGAGCGTACGATCACACCGGTGTGATTAGAACTTTCAGTGGTAACGTGATCACCTGCTAAATTCAAATCTGCAATGGCGGTAAACGAGAGAGCGAATCTCTCAGCGTTTATGTTTCACCGTTGTTAGCGTTTGCAGTCATGTAATGTTTATTTGTTTCTTACATTTCAAATGATGCTGCGTGAACACAGATAAATATAAACACAAATACCAGGAATAAACACATAAGTTCAATTTTAACATTTATTTGTATAGCGCTTTTCATATACATCATCTTCTACATAGCGCTATATATAGCCTATACTTTATGAAATTGAGGCAAAAGCATCTTTCAAACAAAACGTTGTTATTTTATATTTCTTACATTTCATATTTCACTGCACAATCACAGAACAGGATAAATATATTGTTTACACATAACGGAGGCAAAACAAATCTTTCAAACATTCCAAAATAACGGTCGCATTAAAAAAAACTCATGCTAGGGGGTCTGTTGCCTGAATAAAAACTTACGCGTGAAAGGGTTAAAGCAATAGTGTTTGTAGCAGGTTTATAGACAAAAGTTCAGTTCAACATGTTTATGAAAATGTGTGTTTTATACCCAGTGTGTAGAGATGAGTCTTCTTGTCGTTGTAATATGTGCGGAGGTCTGCGTCAGGCTTCTTGGCATGTTTCTCCTTAAACTCGCCAGTTTTAGGGTTCTTGTGTCTGAAGATGAAATGCAGTTTGTAATCCTCACCACACTTGTCAGGTCCAAACATGATGGTGTATGGAGTCTTATCCACAAACTGCTCCTGTGAGGCCAGACACAGACACTGAGGGTAAGACTGAACAGGAAGTTGCTGTATAGAACATCACGCAATTACATAAATAGACGTCAGTCAAAACGGCACTGTATTCAATTAAGATGCTGTGCTAAAATTGTGAATGTTGTGAATTTGTTGAAAGATGTATTGCAAAGTTTTGTCGGCTAAAAAAATTAACACCTAGGTATACAACAATATGACTGCAAACAGACTGTAATTCAATCTACAATTTGTGTCTGCTCTGACAAAAGTCTATGACATAATTCGCTTTGTTTCTGCTTAAGAGCATTAATGGAGTGATATTGAGGTGCAATAACTTGCCATATATCCAGACCAGACGTACAGTTTAGTACACTTACTATATTTAAAAGAACCGATGGAGACGACAACGTCCTTCCTATAAAGTCTTGAGGCAACTAAACAACTAACTAACAAAAAATATGTTTATTTATGTCATTACCAGCCATATCACCAATCCATGTGCATCAACTAAACCAGCACATATATGTAGTGTATATGCTACTTTTGCATGTTATGTAGTTCATGGTACTATTGCAAACCCCTTATACCCCTGTCCCATAAGATGTTGTCTATTATATGCCATCCCTATGTAAGCTGGAATGCATATCTTGCTTAACAATTTTGTGGTTTTATTGGTTCAGTCAACCCTTTATTCGTAACCGTACTATAAA
Source organism: Botia almorhae (assembly GCA_036877575.1). Classification (NCBI taxonomy): domain Eukaryota; kingdom Metazoa; phylum Chordata; class Actinopteri; order Cypriniformes; family Botiidae; genus Botia; species Botia almorhae. Next base: position 15,522 of record JAZGTJ010011123.1, read on the forward strand.
CCTAGTATACCTAATTAGTCTTTTACATCCCACACATATTATTTGCAATAATACCATTAACATGTCCGACATTTGTTCTGTGTTTTTATTAATAAAATTGTATTATATATAATATAATATTATAATATATAATATTATTATTATAGTTTTTATTATTATTTCTCTACGTAAAGCTGCTTTGAAGCAATGTAACATTGCAAAAAGCTATATATAAATAAAATTTAATGTAATTAGTGTCTTACCAAGTCTAGGTCATCAGTTTGAGACAGCAGTTTCACATAAGCACCTCCACAGTCAATGCCGGTCTGAAAGTTCACCTCATACCTGAGCAAATGATAGTTCATTAGTATTATTTCACACTACAAAGCTTTAATATACACCTATGATGAGATAATGTACTGCAACATTTGCCCCATTAAAACATATTTTAAGTCACTTTCTAATAGAATCTCATTTCACATTTCACTTTTTTTAATAACCCACACAATTATGTTATCCTATTATATTAATGATAATAATTGGAAATGTCTGAAAGCGAAAGCACAGGTAAACACTCACTGGACTATGAGAGGTTTGGTATCAAAGATGAAGGGTCTCAGCAGGTGAGCAGAGACGGCGTGATGTTTGGCTCTGGACTTCAACACTAGACCTTTATCACCTGGAAGTTTGGTGTCCTGCATCTCCTCAACCTCCCATTTACCTTCACACAACACAGCACATTTCATTATATCTAAAAGCATAAACTGACTGCTTAAACTTTCTTACAGTATACAGTGCACGCATGTGCCTATATTCAGTTTTCCTATCACATTCACATGTCAATTACACTAAAGAGGCCACAGGGAGGCCTGTTTTAAGCAAAACTTAAAAGTCTGCTTTTCTCAGTTAAGACAACTTCACAGTTAACATTCAAAAATGTACAATTTTGAGGCAGCATGAACACTTTATTTTTTTTTATTATTGAAACAACTAAATATTTTTTAGTGTGTGCGATTATTAATTTAAAAGGTTATTGTTATTTGGGTTGATCTGGAATTAAACTTACCATCATACTTGGCAATTTCCTCATCAATTCCATCCTTCTTGGCCTGGGATAAAACCCATCTAGAAATAAAAAAAACAGCTTCAACAATAAAAGCAAAATAACTGCCTTTATTTTACATAAATATGAGATAAGGGCTTGATTTACAAAGTTTATTGAATATACGTATATAGCGTGGGTATGATGCACATCTCACCCATGAAGTGTTCCTTTATCAAAAGACTCTGCGAAGAAGTGCTCGCCTATTGGCTCTGGAGCTTTATAAGTTACCTTCAGTAAAGACAATATTGTTAGAGTCAGATAATGACCTTTCTAGAGTTGTCAAGCAAAAGTCTTGTGTTAAGTCCTTGAAACCATCCACCTTATTTTGCAGAACTAAGCTATTTTCTGTGAATGTGTGAGACTTCAGATATATTAGTGGCTATAGGTAAATGACAAGAACAACAAAATTCAGTAAACAGTAAAACATTGCATTACAAACCAATGTGTTTATAATTGTGACAATACATAAAAAATAAGGTAATAAATAATAGTTTGCAACATCAAACAGCATAACAATCTGCTTTCTACACCTAAAAGCAAAAATTAATTTTATTTTCATCAAAAATAAGGTGGATAAGGGTGTACTCACACTAGGCAATTCGAACCGTGCCCGAGTGCGTTTGACCACCAAAGCGCGGTTCGTTTGACTAGTGTGAGTGCTCCGAACCGTGCCCGG
>JAZGTJ010011124.1:4384-17281 GCA_036877575.1 Botia almorhae
GCGCTCCCGATAATGAGCCGCACAGGTGTCCGCAATAAAACTACGCGCCAATGCCTGGTGGCATCACCACAGGTGTACAAAAATTCAAACCCGTTACACATAGAATGAAATGAAAATGTCTTATTGGATTGGAACTTGAGAATAAATGAATAACACAATCACGCAATCTGAAAATCTTGCAGATAACAAATGTGACTATAATAAAAGGGTCTTTTTAAAAGTATACTCTGTTTGTATATGCATTTATTTATAAACACAGACACGTTGCTGACCCCTGCTATGCTAGCATCACATAACCACCTCAGAACTCCAGAAAGGTCTGTTTAGAAAGGTTTATATGTTATCGCTAAAAATCGATTTCTCTTTGGAGAAAATGAATGAGGTTTTTGCTTCTGCAACCCTGTTGTGCTTTACACCCTGTGACAGAGCTTGTTCATTACCACAGAAACACAGAAGAACTCTTTAGGCCAAATAAACAGGCACATCCTGAACAAAATGTGTTTGCTGTGACAATATGGCTTTAAGTCTCTGCGTATTATTCTACAGTCACATTTACATTTAATCACTTAGTGGACATTTTATCCAAAGAGCCTTACAAATGAGGAGCATTATAAGCAATTCATCACAGAAGGAGCCATGAGCCAGACAGCAAGACAATACCACAGTGCTAAGTTTCAAGAGGAACTGAGGAATGCAAAAAAAGTAGACAACAGAGAAAAAAACAAGATATAAAAATATAGATATATACACAATACATTATATACATATAGATCTATAACTAGACCAATACATAGACAGACAGACAGGCACACGGTAAAAAACTATATATTTAACTATATAACTAAAGCTATATATTTACATATACATCTAAATTGCAAATGGAAAGAAATATTCTGTGAGTAATGCTGCCAGTAAAGATTGTGTATTAAGATGTATACGGAGGCTTTCATTAAATGTAACACTCTTGTGTTCCTGCTAAAAGGAATGTGAGAACGCCATTCTAGATTTCATACATTCGCAGGTGCAACACTGACTCTAGGTGAACCAAAAGCCTGGCAACACAACTGAGCCACACAATTCTGGACACACAACACCTAATAACAATAATAATGCCTGTGGGGATGGCTGTTTTTTAGATGCTTTTGTAAGTTAGTTGACATCCATAACATGAGACTCTAATGTACTGTAACAAAATCATCATTTCTGCTTCCCAAATAGAAGCGTATTCATTCAAATGTTCTATAACATATAAACATGACTGTTGATAATGACCGGATCATTTCTGTCTAAAGCGGTAACACGTATTTTCGGTGATTTGGAATGATTCATTTTAGTGCCGTACCACAAGAGTCTCTTACAGAGCCTTTGGTTCGCGCTTCTGCTTGTTTTTTGATTACTAAAGTGGCACAAATGTTGAGAGGTCTGTTTATTTTACAAGCATACGCTCAGAAGCGTCACACTGGTGGGTCACATGTGCATCTTAAGCCATTTTGAGCCAAGTGGCTTTTAAATACAGCTTTGAAAATATTTTTATCTTTAAAGATTAAGTCGCACGATTATTGCACCGAAAGAAACTGTGCCTGTCTGACATCACGTCACATTTAAATCTGAATCGCACCTTCCACATATCGTTTGCTTTAAATGGAAAACTAATTTTCCACCCTCCCACACGTCAATTAAAAGTCCCATGATTTCTTTCCTGTAAAACAAAATGTCAAAACTGGCATGCAACAGAAATGCATGGTGACTCACTGGCTTGCTAGTTCTGTTGCAAATTTACTTGTTGCAACTTTGCTAGGCTAATGATATTTTCTAACCCGAAGCTAATCCTCACAACATGTGCAGGACATTACATTTCCTAGACAAAAACATGATTTTGCCCATTTATGAGCCTTTTTATCTTGTGAGGACCAGAAAATGTCCCCACAAGTTGGTTGTCATGATATTTCACTGTAAATAGGGACATTTGGCCCTCACAAATACAGCTACACCTGTAAACCCACACACAAATGTTTAACACTTGTCCAGTTGAGCAGTTATATTGAGAGTGAAATTCTCCTAGTGGCTGTGGATCTCTCTGGTGCTGTTGTAAACGAATCTTGCACCATGTTGCACTAAGTGCGATATTGAGTGTTTTCATTGCTCACTTGGGCTCCTTAGAACAGCAGCACACGGCGAGTCGAAATGACCGTGCGAACGCGCATACAGCATTCTCGCCCATCCTGCACAGACACCATCGCTGTGTAATTGACGTTAGTTGATATGGCCAGACCAGACAACAGGTGTCTGCAGCTGTTAGCAGCATTGATCCGGTGTTGCTGTGAGCCACTAGGGTCTTGTTGATGAAATGGGTGGTTTGATAACCTCTTCCCCACTTAAACAGCAATGGAACTCCTGGGACTGATGTCTGCAGAGCAATATGACCTAAACACTGACCTCAGACCAGCTCTGCGGGTTGCTTTCATAATACATTTAGATAGATTTTGGGCGGCGGCGGCTGAATGCGAGTCCGCGTAAAAGGAAGGTCTTGGTATTTGTTCGCTAGGACTCGGAAGGGTTTAAATTTACATTCACTGTCGTGGCAGATGCAAATGGCTAATGCACTATATATTATAACAAATATTGCTTTACAATCCACTTTAGGCACCATATGCTTTGCTATGTTGACACAGGAGCACAAGCACAACACGTCGCCTGTAGAAAGGTCTGTATCAGCAAGCTTTTAATCATCAGAGTATTTTCCTTTAGCGAACCCGGATCAATATGTAGTCGGAGAGAGAGAGATTTCATTACTGCCAGGCCAACAAGCTCTTTTAATTACTGTTGAAGTGCTGTTCAACTTTTCTAAACTAATTTTGCGGCATCCCACCCAGCGTACAAGCTTACGCTGCGGGGCAATTAAGCTGATCTTTTATCTTATTCTGCTGTGCTTCTGTTTCTACAAATCAATTGTTCACTAAAACCAGCCAGACTGAGGCAATATATGAAATTAAATTCAAATCATGCAAAATATTACATAACCTGGAAAATGCCATAATTCTTCAGAATTGGCCAATAACAAGTCTTCTTTCCTTCTCTGAGGGCAGGACTTCCTCCTGTAAATGTCAGAATTACTGTAATTAGCTGCAAGATTTTATCGTGGCATTTTGGCGCACGTCAATCCATGTTGAGGCCCATTCATACCAATACAGAAATGATAAACTATGAAGATAAAGTTTTAAAGTCCACACCATACTATTACGATAATGACACAGGAAAACGCTTGGAACGTTTTTAGAACTATTTCATTCTAGCTCACGAACAATATAACATTAACAGCCAATCAAAATCCTTTCAAATTTAAAGGGCACACGCATTTAAAATATCAGACATAGGTATGATTAAAATTTGTCCTAAAATGAGCACTCTCTTAAGAGAGTGCCAACCTCTCCCAATTCCTGTCGTGTTTGAAGAATTTCAGGGACCAGAGTTCCTGGTTTTCATTTGTTTTTTTTGTGAAACATAAAGCGCGAGCAGATCATACACAGTCAACCTAATGCCTGAAACTGCAGCACACAAGCTTAGAATAAACAACATTATCGTTCGTTGGTGTGGACACTGATATTGTTATCCTTCAAGTTATTTCCCTTGGTGTGAATGACCTTTACTGTAGGCTGTGTTTGACAGAGACCTGAACCATATTAAATCAGATTACAGTAATTCGGACACGATATGAACACAGCATTAGCATTAGCTTGTTCATACTCTGTGCATAAAGAAAAAAACGCATGTTTGAGCTGCAGGTAGGTGGCTCTCCAGACAAATTTGATATTTTTGGGGCTCATCAGTGCGTTCACTTCCACTGAAGCAGAGAGCTGCTGTACGCTGAGATATACAGAAGTCTGTTATTATGGCCAGGCAAGATAACACTGCCTACTAGCTGTGCTGTTTGACTGTCATACTGCCATGGGTAGCCACTGAAGCGAGCAGCCATAGATGAACAGACATACAAACGTACTGAAAATTCTATAAGGCAAATTCCACAAGGATTTCAAAGTCAAAGCCTTAAATGCTTCCGAGCACGCACATACACAGTTATTAACTCGGACAAAATGCAATTACTTAAAAATAGAACACATGGTTTCAAACAAAAAGAAAACATTTAAAAGTAACACTGCATTAACACTATAGGCAATGCTGTACCCTACTCAGGAAAACAGTGGCTGCGGTATGCATGTTTTTAGGGTATTTTAATCCTTTACTAGTCATTAAAACTTTACATGCAAAGTTTGTTGCAATTATTTTTAGTGGACCACTGGCATCCTGGCTACATATACATCCACAGCCGACACTAAACACTATGGTACCAACGTGAAACGACGATGGCCAATCAGAATACATTTATTATATTTTTACTTTCTTGCCAAGTCAGGTTAAGACAGCAAATAATAAATAAATAATGAAATGCTACGGGGTGTTCTTGTACCTCCATTGGTAGACCACTGCGTAAGCAACGCAAAGGTTGTGGGTTCAAGTCCCCATTGAACACATGTACTAATTGTAATCGTATACCTTGAATGTACTGTAAGTCGCGTTGGATAAAAGCATCTGCAAAATGCATAAATGTAAAATGCTAGAATTGTCACTGGTCAATGTACAGTCCATCCAACTCAAAGCACTTTTTTGTTCACTCATTTATGAACAAAAATGATTACTAATGATGTTAGAGTGTTTCATATTCTCGTCTATGCTAAAAAACCAAAATGGAGTTTTTTAAGCATTTTTGCCTTAATAAGTCCAGAAAGAATCAATTACAGCATCTTATGAGACTTCCTCTAGCTGAGTCAGCGTCTACCAATCGATAAGCCGCGGCACACACTAACACAGTGTACACAACTCTCGCTGCTAGCGCGAATGTGGGTGTCGCTACATAGCCGAGCCTCTACAAAAAGTGCTGTATGAATATTTTAGCCCTTATACAATATTAAGGGAACAGTATGGCGGGGGAGGGGCGGGGGGTGTAGGCGTGACCTGGAAACTTCAACATGAGAAGTTCAGCATTCAATACTCAAGGCAAAGAAAATGTGTGCGTTTGTGTGGGTGTACGTCTGAGAGAGAAAGGAACAGATAAATACAGGGCGAGTGAGAGAGAGATTTACAGAAAGTTGATAGGCATGAATACACACTTACATATGTTTCACTTTATAAAAACCACAACGTTCTCGACCCCTGCCGCTGTACAGTTCAAGCAGTGAGGAGAGGGATGTCACACGCCCGCTCGCCGCGGACGGGCTCTGGGCGATTACTCATCTCCCAGCGCTGATACGTTTCGCTCCTGTCACACCCCATTAATATAATTATACAAAAACTGAGCTGACAGGCCGGAGATGAAGGAAGTGACACGCGGCTCTCATCAGTTATACCCACATTCAGCATATCAGCATTTCTGGGCGAGACAGGAAATATACAAGGCGAGCCGCGAGAGAGAGAGAAAGAGAGAGAGAGAGCGCGATACTTTACGAGTTACTTGGTGTTTAAAGAAATATCTCACCCAAAATTCATTCATTTTGTCATCGTTTGTTCCTGTTGCAAACCCATGTGACTTTATTTTTTGGAACACAAATAGGTAAATATTTGAATACTCTGGTCTCTGTTTTCCAATACAACGACAATTAATGGGGACTTGAACACACCTCAAATAATGAAAACAACACACCATAAATATACTCAAATCATTTCTGTGATTTTTTCAGAACTTTGATCTGAATAATGATCTGTCTTTACCTCTGTTTCTCACGTATAGCTAATGCATAGCTTTAACTTTCAAAAGACTTAACGTATGACATTTCTGAGTGAACTATTTCTTTTAAAAGTTTTATTTTTAACATTTAACACATGCTCTGTCTAAAAATCTTACAATAATTACAATAATAAATAATCTTAAATAAATAAAAACATCTTACTATAAATTGAATGACTTTTGAAGTTTTGTGTCACGCCACATTTAAAAAAAGTGTTTAAAGTTCTTTACTTTTAAAAGGCATGATTACACCAGAGGCTATATGCCTGATATCCTTCATGTACTTATTAGCTGTTAATTAGAGGTTGGGTGCAATTATATTAGCATATAATTAGAGTGCTAATTGGCATGTATTACATTAACAAAGAGATGGAAAAAAACTGATAATTACATAAATAAAAACAACTCTAAAAAAGTCTAAAATAAGCTTCCACAAATGTAATTGGTTCGTTCAATCACGCAGAGTTGCCACAATTTAGCGATAAACGACACAAGAAATATATATAGGACGCACAGAAACTGTTTGTGAGTCAACATTCTTATCCAGAAGTAGGTTAAGTCCCTTCTGGATGAGATAGTCTTTTGCCCTTTCTCGTGGTACTGAAACCCGAATTTCTCTAGCGGTTGTTAGGAAAAAAAAGTCACTGCCACAACGCTAGGGTGTCGTGGGTGGTCACCAGGGGTTTGCTGGTGGAGTTTTAACTGGCTTCTAGGGCTCTACAGAAAAGTTTAAAACATATGAGTAATAAAATTAATTTGTTTATTATAGCAAGCAAGCGCCACTAATTAACAACCTCAGGGGAATTTTGATTACTGATATTTGGATGTAAAGATATGCGAGCAAACTTCATTCTATTTACTTTCTTAACAATTGTCCCTGGACATAGTTTGCGGGGTTCACCGGTGCATGTTATACAAGCTACAAACTAATACACACAGCATTTACATATTCATATTCTCTCATCCAAATGTAATAACTTTCTCCACCTCTAAATAAATAATATTAGCCAACAAAAATATAGCCCACTTTTCACGACCCAATCAAATCTCAGTGAATAAAATCAAATCCCAAACAGCATTATTTCCTGCTGAATAATCTGTTCGGAAATAAACCACATTACCGAAGTTATCATGTTGTCTTTAAATTCATTTAAAGGGTTTAACGCAATATTGACATAGTCCAGATGTTTTACAAACGCGGCGCTCAAAACATACCCATCATCCATCTGAGGGGGGGGGGGACTGCGTGAAAATATGCTCTCTGTGAGCAGAGCGGGGCAATTTTACACCAGCTCTGACCCTGATGGAAAGTTCATTGAACTGAACCCCTCTCTGTGGTAGCATTTCACATTCCGCAGTCCCTCGGAACGCTGCGCCACTGTCAGCTTCACTTACTTTCAGGGTGGCTGCACAATACACAGAGAGAAACGCGGTAAAATACACCCATATAATATAAATCTTACAAAAGTAGATTCTGGTGAGGCTGGGCTGCAGTAGCGCGTGTGACTGTTCGAAACAGGGTTTTGAAGCATGCTGACAAATGTACTCAGACTTTCCTCGCCCTCTCTTGAGTAACAGAAATATATCAAAATAGAGGGAAAAAGATTGTGTTTATTTGTTGGTTTGTGTTACAGTCCTATGGGATAACACTTGAAGCATGAGTTTGACTTAAAAAATCCTTTTCAGCAGAACCAGGCGAGAGAGAATGTCAAAAGGATATGATTTAAAAAGGGACTTCGTATTACACATTCTCTTTGCTAATTGTGTGGTACAGCTTCCGGGTCTCAGGACAACGGTTGAGAATTGTTGAGGACAAACTTCACTGCCCAACCGAAAGACAAAAATAGAAATTTGAATGGGCATACAGAACATAAAGCCTTTTTCTTGTGCATTGTGACAAAATCAAGTAATTTACGCACAATTCTGCTTAAAATAATTATTACTAAATTTGTTGTTTTTAATTACAATTGTCATCATAATAATTGCTCCCAGAAAAGATTATTTTTGTTACTGTATTACAGTAATGAGAGTGACTTTTTCTTTCTTTGGAGAGAAAATGTACTTAACTGTCATGAAAAATAAATGTCAAAACTATTTAATGGTCCTAAAAATAGAGGTTTACTCAAAAGCGTTCTGTAGCACATTATTTTTAATAATATTTGACCCTGTAATGACCAAAATCTTTCTTTATGTGGTTAACCCTTCAGTTTCCAATTTATTAATGTAAGACGCACATTAAACTCTGTAGAAATCAGTGAGAAACTGTTTCTAGACCTATGGTACTGTACATGACACACAAAACATCTTTGCTCACTAGATAATAATGTACTGTCTTGTTATCCATGTACTCTTATTTGATATGTTTTCATGCAAAGTAATTTACAATATACTAATTGTAGAGACAATCCCAATGGAACAGCCTGTCTCGCTCAAGAGTACAATAGTGAGAGTATGTAGTTTTAGTAAACTCTGCTCTAGGGACACCTCTGCTTGGGATTACCCAGTGATCTTTGTGCTGGCAACCCAGATATTTAATATTAGACTAGAAAAACCCTTATGGTACCTTGTACCATTTATCTCTCTTTATAAAAAGGGAAATCTTTGAGCTAATGAAGTTTGAGTTAACAAAGTGGAATGCATTTGGGTAAAAATGGATACTGTAGTTAAGACATTAGCATTCCTTTTGTATCTCCTACAGTTTAATTTGACTCTCTGAAAAAATGTGTGATTTCCCAAACCCATATTCTAGGCCGGCCCGTTTGGAGTCGCGTGCGAGCCAATTCCTCTTTCAGACAGATGCAGTAGATTGTGGTACAGTTTCCTGAGGGGTGTCTAATGCTGGCCCTGGGACTTTGCTCCAAACCTCTGCTCTTCCAAACAGCTGTTATCTCTCCCTTCCCTCCAAGGGAAAAGCTCCCTCATATTTTGAGATGATCCATTTGTTATTTTTGTCTTCCGCCGGCTAGCGGCTGACAAAGGAGGGAGGGGTGGATGGGGTTGTAACAGACTTCATTAAGTTTTGTACGGTTATGCAGGACTTATGCAAGCACCGGGGTCACACGACTCCGGGCGTGCCTGCTCTGTGCGGTTAAAATGTTTGCGACCCCTGCATGAACAGCTTTGAGATTTTAACAGTGGATGAATCTTCTAAAATAAAATGACAGACTGAGAGAAGAATATCACAGGACGGAAGCGTACTGCGCAGGCACCGCGGGGCGTGATGGATCGAGAAACATTGCCGCGTGATGCTGAGAGGTATAGACAAAAGACTGGTGCTTCAGACATAAAACAAGCCCCAGGGTTCAAAGTTTAAACTGCAGCAACTGAGAAAAAATAGTGGTATAAACAGACTTTAAAAAGACAGCTGAGATGTTCGACACTCGATAGACACTTTTTTGTTATATATACTGCAAAACAAATAAATAAATTAAAAATAATAATAAAACCCATTAAAGAAGCTATGCATTATATTACACTTATACATTATATTATTATTAACAACTGCACAGCTATACCTGGCAACCACTAAGAACTACCTAGCAACACCTGGAAACAGGATTTTTAAAAAGCACAAAAACACAGTTTCTAGTACTAAAGTAGTGAAATTGCACACAATCCTGAGACGTAAATATTTTACATGCCCAGATTTGTGATGTCATCAGAAATGATACAAACAATTTTGTATAATAGCTTATGGTTTCACTCTGTCTGATTTTCATAGTTTGTTGGATTACCACAGCTAATTACTCAGAAAGGGACCTAAAAATAAATCATTCCTGCAGTGCAACATAATGCCCACTATTCAGTCAATGCTACTATAGCCCACAGACCGGCTTGGCTATTTTCTCTGTAGGCAATTCTTTGTGTAAAACAGCAGCCTCAAAAGCACATCTATAGTCAAACAAGAGTTGATTACATCCGGGTGTGAGATCTGGCCTCGCTATCATCTTTAAAAGCATATCAAGAGAGAGAGAGCTTCTAGAATGTGCTGAATGATTCATGTGGCCACACTATAAACATCATTTAAAGTGACAAGATGTTTTTTTTGAACAGATGTAGGAAAGCGTCGTGCATCTGACGTATGAATGTTACAATACGATTTCACTTAGCGGTTGCCCACTAAAAGCTCGTGAATCCTGCCGTCTTAAAAGTTTGACACAGTCGTAGCATCTGTTTGACTGCTGCTCGTGGCAAACACACTTTACATACGGACTGTGGCTCTCACAGACCTCCGAGTCTGAAGCTCCTGATTTTTGGAGTTTCACAGTTCGTCTAACAAGCTTGTTTTTTCTTCTCTCCGGCTAATCTCATCTGGGCATCATTTCGGTTTAGTTTGCTGCGTTTGGAGATTGCGCGCAATCTACCGCTCTTGTCTGAGAGAACAAATTCAACCTTAAGGACACGGAGTGCGGCAAAACCCTGATAAATYACAGTATAAAAGGGGCCATAATATAACCAATTATGCTCACTCAAGGCTGAGAAGGGCTGTGAGAACTGACACGCATTTACTGCAACGATGTGAACGCATGCTTTGTTTTGTGTATGAATGTACTCATTCAGTATTAGTCATGCAGTATTTGGGTGGGAGCGATGGAGCTATTAGCTACCCGGCGAACGTTTTCAGAACACTGGCTAACATTCTCAAAGTTCTTTTAATTTGATCAAAAAAGGTACCTGCAGTAACGTTAGTAGAACGTTTTTATTGTTGTATATCATATAATCATGTTGTTCTTCATTAGTTAGAGGAATGTTTAAAAAAGTTACAGAACTTAAGTTGGAATAACGTTCATATAACCAAACAATAACATTATATTAATGTCAGAATCAAACACTAGAAATTGTGAGATCTCGTTCATCGACTTACTCAAACAATTTTTAAAGACAAATTTAGAATTTAGACATTATTTAGACACTTAAGTCACACTCAAACATGCACACACACACATACATTCAGTAAAAGGAATACATTTTCTTATCGTTCTGTAGCAGTATTATCAGTATTACTTCCCATGCTCGGCTGTGTACAGATATGAAAATGGGGTAAATTGGAAACGTTAAAATGAAATGACCTGTTGAATCTTGTCTTTTAGATAAAGAGATTATTTCAGGGAGGAATAAAAGAGAGAGAACAAAGAGCTACATTTGGCACAAATTCATGGTAGAAATGTTCTTCGAAAACAGACAATTCAGAGACAAAGAAGGGAACAAAATATCTGTGTGAACCCCAAAGAACTCATGCATATTTCATTATTGATGAAAACAGTCACTTGCTTTAAGTTATGAATAAATTGCACATCAGAAGAAAAAATTGCTTCCGATTTATCATATCCTGCATTTGATAATTTTTGATGACCTACAGAGCAAAAAAGTATGCCTGGAAATGGCTGCTTAAAACGTTTACCGGTTACAATGCAAAGCGCTAATGCAGCTCTAAAGTGTTGTCTCTCCTTCTGATTGTGTTAAGAATGGCAATCCACATACTATTCTTACTGTAGTATGCATACTGAGCACAGTATACACATTTTTACATACATGGGATACCTAGATTATCTGCCACACAATAATCTCTATACGATCTCTCTCTCTCTCTCTCTCTCTGGTAAACCTTCTTCATTTCTTCAGCTTTTGGTTCAAAAATCCTTTAGCCTCTGTCTACTGGGTCAAAAACTATTAACTGGGCGACCCAAAGCAACCCAACTCATCCAAAACTAAATGTGAAAAATCACTTATATTTTTGGCTGTTTTCTCCCCCACAAAGTTGAAAAAGAATAAAACAACAGGCACTTAGACCACAAACTGTCAGGTTTATGGTCTCATTGTCAACACTAATGGCAAATACAGCTTTACAGCGTAATCGCAAACAGCCGCAGCTACGCAAACATACAGGCGTCAGCCGGATCCCACATATCGCAATACTGTCAGCTGTCTGAGGGGTGTCGCGAAGCTAATTCTCCAGCCCTTATCAGCCTCACTTTTGCTGCCCATGTCCTGTGCTGTCAAACACAGCCGCTGTTTTTAAAATTTAATCCTGTTGTCGGTGTTTGCTCCTCTGTGACTCAGCCAGAGCGGCAGACAGAGGTAATTAACGCCCGGTGCGCGGCTATCCGCGCTGATTACCGGTTTTAATACTCCGCCCACCTGAGTAAGCGGCCAGTTGAGAGGTAAACACACGAACACAAACAACGTCTAAATAAAAACTCGTTACAAAAGATAAGGCCATTAAATAAATTAGCTAAGCCTCGATTTGTGCTAATTAATCGCGTATCTCTTTGTGAATGCTAAGCTAACACTGCTACGGCTGTATCAGTCTTCATTATGAGAAATGAAAGTCGCAACTGCATTTTTTTAAAGCCAGGAGTACAAAGTTGCTTGTAAAGCAAAACTTCAGGTAAAGTCCTTGTAAGCAGTGAAGGAAAAATGATTCCTATCCCTAAACAGTCCAAAACCTCAAATGCCCTTTTAAATTTCCTGAGACATTTTATGTTTAAAGGTGAAAGCAATAGGTTACAATGCGAATAAATTAAATTGAATAAATATTAAATTGGAATTTAATATTAAATGAAAATGGAATGTTTACCATCTCATGTGATCTTGCACAATATTAGCTAATACAATCTTTCTGATCAAAAAAGAGCTAATGAAGCCAGTCTTATTTTAATATGGCACGTTCGTTTATAACTTCAGTTTATTGGGTGGTAAGAATCTCACAGCCTGACCTCCATAAGACACTGGGCACAGAAATCTTCTCAACAGGCAGGGAAAGCTATTTATAAAACTACATGCTAATTAGCTGGCGTACTGAAGAGGACAGCCGGAGAGCAACCAAACCAAAGATCCCCTTTGCCAGACCGCAGCCCTGATTCAAACAAGCAACTCTTTAGAAAAGTACCATCAAAAATCATCAAGTTCTCTGATCTGCCTTCTTCCCTGGCAGCCGACTGTTGGATCTACTCAGGATTTCTGGAATTGCCAAGAAACAACAATGAAAGTGATGATGAGGTTTAAAATGTTGCTTGCCGTCCGTATTACATATTGAAAGCGTAATGACACATTGTCATAAACTGTGTCATTTTGTAATTTCTAAATGACTGTAATCACACTAACCAGCAATTTTCTAA
>JAZGTJ010011125.1:0-17280 GCA_036877575.1 Botia almorhae
GACGAATGCATCCCTTGGGAGGTCTGGAGCATCAAGGTCAACGTTGTAAACCTGGCCAACGAACAGGAACGACAGATATGCAGGGAGAAAGTCGGCGAGAAGCTCGGCGAGAAAGTCATCAACATCGTAGAGGTGATAAACCGTCATGAGTATCTTCCCAAGATGCCCACACAGTCAGAGGTGGACAATGTGTTTGATACGAGTCTGAAAGATGTCCAGCCTTATCTGTACAAGATTACCTACCAGATCACAGATTCTCTGGGCACGTCAGTGAGCACAACCATGAGAAGACTGATCAAAGACACACTGGCTTTATAAAGCCCATAACAGAGAAGCTCTCTGGACCTCTACAATGATCTTGTCAACAAGAATCTATGACAGTTGTGTAACTGCAACACAGTACATCACACAACATACATATTGTGTTTTTATTCCAATATTTACCCTGTTTAATAATGGTGTTCAGTGTCTTTTCACTATAATAATAATTCAAGGATAATAATTCAAACAAGCAATTATTCTGTTAAAAAGTTCTTTTCATGTTTTTTCATTTTATTTTGAAAACAAAATGATGTACAATAAAAGATATCAGGTTGTTGTTTTGTTAAGGTGACTTGTCACACACAGAAGCTTAAATGTATGTTAGCATGGAAAATACATTTCAGTGTAAGTTGCATTGACTCCTTTTTCAATGTTTCCAGAGCTGAGGAATCAGAATAAACACAAATTGGGTTACACAGTATTGATATTTATTTTAGAAAGCAAGCACAGAAAACAGTAGAAAATGCTTTAACACAAAAACTGATACAGTTTTTAAAGCCACGTCAGAACAATTCAAGTGCTTACAAATATTAGTTATTGCAGTGATACCACAGGAATACCAAAAAGATATTTTCATAGAACAGAGGAAAATATTGTACAAAGTTAAAGACCTTAAAAATGTGTTTTGAGGATTAAACTAGTCCTTTCATTTCTGTTCACACAATGTCATACAATCTTTCAAAAAAACATATTAATAGGACGTTTATCAGTCGCTGGCATTTTAACAGTATACTTTAACTCTAATCCAAAATAAAAAACTCATATATTAAGTGTCATAATGTAATACTGGGAACAAATGTAAATGCAAACTTTTTAACTGGTGGATGCCTTGAAGGGAAAAGACCAAAGGAATGTATTACAGTTTTATCCATCAAAATATAGAATGCGTGATAACCGCGGATTGAAAATTCAAAGAGTAAGCAACATATTTCTGTTATGGTTTTTTGTGCTCAACAAGGCCACAAGCTTGCTAAGTCCAACGTCCCCTAATGTAAGGGAAGCAAACGTTTTCATTCATTAGCATTTTAAACCCTTGCTAAATATAAGATACTATTAAGGAAACAAGACTACGGCTTTGTGCTTTAACATTTCAGAATAAAAGTCTTTTATGGGTGATATTGTTGCACAAAAAGTTCACTGAACGGGGAATGACCAATCACTCAACATCATTGCATCAAGACTTCATTAATCACTGAGTACTGAGTTCTGGTAAGCTGAGCTCACCTCATGTTAGAGCTCACAATGTACTGATACAGTACTGATACAGTGTGAAAATCCTAATGTTCATACAAATCTATTTTTACTTATCTCTACACATGTATGAGAATTATTTCCCACAGATTCTGCATTTCCTATACAACAAAAATATCAGATCCACATTGCAGGCACACACTAACTGCTTATAGAACATCAATCCAAACCTGCTGTTTTTACATATAAAGTATGTAATATACGTTCAATATGTTCAATACAATCACAGAATATTATCCACAATCTCTAAACAAAAATACCATGAAAGTTTACATAACTGTCATATTAACAGAATACTCTGAAAAATACAACTTAAGTAGCAATGCTGAAATTAAATATAAACATGGTTTCATCACCTGTACGAATGTTCAGAAAGTTGTGTTGTGTTTTGTTTTTGTGGTTCACTTTTATCATACATTATTTTCACTTTCATAAAACCAAAACTTTTCTTAAACCAATTTTTGCACTCATTATTTGATTTGTATCCTAACCAATGAGCAACGTAACAATTCAAGTTTATTAACTGCCAACAAATGTAAGACATGGCATGTAACAATAATTTAAATAGCTGTATTACTAAATACCTATTACTTAAAATAAATGGGGCAAACAAACTTAATTTTTTGCCAAAAAGGGGGAATAATATTCAAACTGAAACTGGAATTACAGCCATCTTTTTGCGAGATGACCTGCTAAGACCACGGTAAGACCTTGGCGAAGCAATTTGATTTTGGGCTGGTTTAAACTCTTCTGTTCTTAGCAGTCTGTGAATTTAAAAGAGAAATGTGAATATTTGGAATTGCTTAAAAGTGCTAAATAACAGCAAAAGGCCACTAAAACAAGGTGTATGACTGGTATGTCCCTAAAAGACATGCCTCAAAAAAATTATACATTTCTGTGTTTGCAATAATTTAAAATAAGTCGTTTAGAAGAGTTAGGAGAAGAGTTTAATTCAACAGTCTTTTTTCTGATCACTGATGTCAGAGAATAAATTTGTATGAATAAAAAAAAACCTTAATACAGACAAATGCTTAAGAAAACGAATTTGTATTTTAAGCAATTCTTGGCATGCAATCCAAGATGCAGGTAACTGACAGTCTGAATACTGTTTATTAAAATATAGAATATTAACTATGATTCAATGGTAATAATAATCCCTGGTTTGACCAACCTTGTAATCACTGGTAAGTGATAAGGCTGCAAATGTGTCCAAATGTGTTCCTTAAAATGAGTTAACTCCAATGGTTAGGGCTACAAATCAGAGACACAGCACATGCTGTAAGCTTTGTGTTCAGCACACTTGCGTATGGCTCTGTTCATGACTCCATAGACTAAACGCTGTTTTAAATGTCCTGTGACAGAATTTACACATGTACTGCCTTTTAAAGGTAAGTGCCGAGAGGGTTGGGGCATGATAAAATAATGTGTCGGATTCCTGAGGGGTTATAGCGTTCTCTGTGCTGTCTGTCTTGCCATGTGAATGTTCTCTGAGTTCATCCTCACCGGTCTTGTCCTGCTTCTTAAGTTTGCTCGATGGTGAAGTGGAGCCTCTGGCCTCTACCTCTGAGGCAGCCACCCCAGACGGACTCTCTTTGAGTGGAGGTCCTTGAGAACTTGGAGGATCTGGGAGAGCAATCGTGAGGGGTGGAGATGGGGATGGAGAAGATGGAAGTCTGTCGAGCTCTCTCATTCCTGGCTCTTCTGTTGTGGGCATATGAGACTGATAGTGACTCCAGAGGCGGAAGTTGGTCCTGAATGCTTTGTGACATATGTGGCAGATGAAAGGTTTGATGTGACAAAGAAGTTCTTGATGTCGTTCCAGGTCTTTGTGGGAGCTGAACAGCTTCCCGCACTTTTCACAAGGCCACACGCCTGGTTCTTCAGATCCAATTGAGGTTGTGCTCACATGATCCTTGGCTGATATCGCTTCCTCTTGAGGTTCCTCTTTCACTCGCAGCTCTCCTTGACTGTGGCTAGAACTTAGGTCCTCGGGAACATAAGATGATGAGTCTTCAGAATCAAACATGGGTGGGACTGATGAATCACTGTAAACCGTGTCCTCTCTGGCATCATGCATTGACTCCTGAGAAGGTGGAACTCCAAGAACATCTGATGGGTCACTGTGATTGCTCTCCTGGAGACCAAGTGTCAGCTGCTCCTTGACGCTCATCATATTGTGATTGTGAACTTCCACCTGATGACGCCATATGCTGAAAGAGGACTTAAATGTACGCATGCATTCCAGGCAGGTCAGCTTTTTGTACTTGCAGTGAGCTTCATGGTCTTTTTTGACAACCGTGTTGGAGAAGCGAAGGCCACAATAGGGGCAGACAGTAGCATATCTGCAGGCCCTCTCGTGGTCTTCTAATTCAGATAGCGAAGGCAGCTTCTCATTGCAGAGCCTGCAGCAGATGTCTCTTTCTTGGTTTTCTTTGAGATGTGCTAACTGCTGCTGTTTGTACTGAAGGTCTTGTTCAGCACTTGTGTCAAGGTTATCTGGCTCGGCTGTGTGCCCCTTCATGTGCAGCTTTAAATGAGACTGGAAATGGAACATTTTGCCACAGTAGGGGCATCCGTATGACCTGGATCTCCTGCTTTTCCTGCCAAAGGGTTGTGACTGCAGGCCTTGCTTGGTTCTCCTGAGCTTCATAATCAAAGCCTTTTTAATCTCTCGTTCTCTGACGATATCGATCAGTTTCCTCTGAAATTTCTCATCAAGGACTGAATAGGAACTGGAGGAGGGTGCAGGATTTTGCACCACACCGTGCTGAGTTTGGCAATGAGTCCAGACTTTGAAGTTGGTGTGAAAGCGTTTGTGACAAATGTCACACGCGTACGGCTTCTCTGGGTTGTGATACATGTTCACGTGACGATACAGACCCGCATTTGACCTGAAAACCTTCAGGCAGCTCCAGCATTTAAACATCTTGTTTGGCCTAAGTTCACCAGGTTCCTCACTGTTAGAATGATAAGGTACCTCATTAAATGTTTGGTCCTGATGTGAGGGGTGATGTTCATTAACAGGCCTGGCTCTCTTAAAGGGCAAGTAACCACCATCCAGCTTACTCTTCCTTTTCAATGAGGGTGTGAAATATCCTCGGGGACCTTCGTCATAGTTGCCCTGAAAGTCTTTGAAACTGACAGGCAGGTTATCTCCAACAGTAATGCGAACGATTTCTGAAGGATCTGCAAGAGGACTGCTGGGTTCTGCTTTGATTCTAAACGGAGTCGTCTGAGTCCCCTCCGTCTCATATGCATTCCGTTGTCTCGACCGGAGAATAAGTGGCGTCTCTTTTGACACCTGATCCTCACTTTCAGGGGATGCTGACTTTCCAGTGGCCGACATCAACTTCACCACAGACTGTTCTCTGCTTTGAGAATCCTTCAGCTCCAGGGCTGGAGAGAAAACAGGTACAGGACTATCCATTGACAAAGATCGGCGTAGCAGACTTTTAATCAGCGGCCCGCTCCGGTCCACGGTTTGGTTGCGTGGACCATGCTGGTCTCCTGCTGGTCTGGAATTGCATGAAGACTCCATTCGTTCTTCAAAGGAGTCTTCGGTTTGGTCTGACTGTAAGCTTGTATGCTGCACGGACTCACTGAATGACACAGAGGATGTTAATTGTGGTCTGATAGATGGAGGTCGATATTCCGTTCGGCGTCTCAGTATGGATGTTGGGGAGGAGATAATGGACCTGCAGTCACCATCGAATGTATTTTCGTCGGATGTTCTGCCGATGGAGGTACTGTTCATTTCTTTTTCATTTGGTCTGACTTGTCCTGAGGAGTGGCTCTGGTCACCAAAGTCACATGTGAGCGAGAGCTGCTCTGAGATCTTGTCTACGGTCTGCTTACATGGTTTTCCCTGAAAATTCGAACTTCTTGGAACCACATCTACTCCAGGCTGATCACTCTGACCTTGATGGACAATAACACTTCTCTTCTGGTAAGCACCATCCTCCTCTTCTGAGAGCGACATACGTTTTCTCGACACACAATATGATGCTTGAGGTCTTATGGACATGATGTTGGTTAGAAAGGGAATGCCCAGGCTATATCCCAGCTCTTGTATGGCTGCTAAGCTGCATTTCTCCACAAACAGAGATGATGAGTAGATGTAGTTGAGCACGATCTCAAATGCATCAGACTCACAGAAGTCAAGCTGTAGGATGGATTGGTTCTCAGAGTCTCTTCTGGAGAACACAGACTGGAAGTATTCACTGCAGGCGGCAAGAACGCTTTTATGGGCCTGGAACTGTTGATCACCTACTAACAGCACAACGTCACAGAGCTGTCCCTTCAGCCTCTGCTCGTTGAGGGCACCTAGCAGTGAAATACCATGGGCAGGATTACAGTAGTGCACCAGGCTCTCCATTTTGGCTTTGAAGGGGGAGAGAAAAGGATATACTAGTGTCATTGCAAATTTACATTCATAAAAATGATCAATTAAAATACATGATGCACATGTAATTTGTTTGACAAAAATGCAGATGGAGAATGATTAGAATTACAAAGTGGCTCAAATGCAAGCACTATTAAAGTATTAACATATTTAATTTAAAATTACATTTTTTTAAAAGTGACACCATATTACAGTAACAACAAATTGACAGCATGTCACTATTCAGAAAAATGCACAAAATGTAAATTTTAAACATTAATCAAAAACATTATTGTGAGTTTGCAGAAGATAATAAAAACACTGTCTATTTTATTATAATGAACAAATGAAGGCCATTAAAAACACAAGGGCCTTTCCAGTGTCTGCACATGCGCAAAACGACGGCTGATTACATCACGTCTAACGTTAGTTACAGTTGGTTACGTTTGAAGGAGAGACTATTTGCACATGAAAACGAGGTATAAGTATATTCGTGTTCTAATTGCAATAATACCGCGGAATAATTCGGCTACATAATCCTTACTCTTTATCCTAAACTCTATGTCACATAAAAAGACCATTTGTTGATTCAGCGTTGCCAAACTCTGACTGTATTTCCAAACGCATCACAAAAACGCAAGGCAACTGGTTGCGTGTCTTCCCTTGCTGTTTATAAACGCATGATAGAAAATGAAACGCTTCGAACACGCGTCTGCGCGCGCACACACACCCTCCGCTGTCACCCTCTGCGCTGACGTCGCATTCTGCACAACAGGCTGAGCACAGCCGCTTATGTCAGGTACGAGAAAAGCAGAGAAAATCCTGCTCGGCGTTACGTCAATAAAGACATATTTTACCCAAACAAGATTAAACTACTTCCATTAGACGACGAAATAAAGTTATTCAGGAGTCCAACTCACCCTAGTTTGCTGGTTCTGGATGCCGCGAAGCTCGCACACGGGACTTTGTTTCAGAGTTGCGTTGAGCGTGAGGCAGTCGTGATTCCATCCATCTTGTATTTGACGTCATCCCACTCTAGGGATGAGGTCATCGGTAAGAGCGCTCGTCACGTGTGCTGCTCTCGGATTGGCTGCTGTATGTGCGGTGGGCGTTTACGGAGGAAATGAGCGGAGGATGACGGACTGATTTAAACAGTTGAAATGAGTTCGCACGTATGCACGGGCTTATTAAAGAGACAGGCAATACACGTGTGGAAATCACTGCTGTCTTTTATTTATTTGTAGGAATTGTAGGAATATTTGTAGGTGCCAAAAAATGTATATATTTATTAAACGTTTTACAAAAGGTTTACAAAAAATTTGTCAAGATGGCAACGTTATGTTTCACGTAAAAACACTAACAGACATTTCAAACAACAAATACTATAAAAACAGTAAGATTAAAAATACAAAACTATAACTACAACAATATTATAGATAGATTATGTGATAGATATAATGTTCCATGACAGCTAATAACAAAAAAACTTATTTTACATGGGAACATATTAAATATGGTGACGTTTAATATCAGCATACCTTATAACAACAATGTTCAGTACATCACAGAAAACAAAAGGTTTACATTGACATGTTATCATCATAAAATACATATGATCAACAAATTAATGACATAATGACAATGCATTTGTCTACAGACAGCAGAGACCTGGATGTTGAGTTTGATTGTTGTAAAATCTTAATTATGCAAAAAAATGGCCCCCACGCAAAAATGGCCCCCACGCTCATGTGATGTATTTCTGTACTTGAAAATTGTGTAGATGGTGGCAGCAGCCTCATTTAGCCCGAAATAAGTAATAATGCTTACATATAATTCTAGAAGTTTTAGATTCTTTCCCCTCTGAAACTAATTAAAGTGTCATGATTAATAAGGTTTGTCACAGATGGGAGATTGTACTCATTATATTTTCCTACGGGAGGACAAATTGTGTTTACCTGTACACAAGCCAACCCATGCGAAAGTGAAACTACAGAAGGTACGTTAAAAAATTATGGACTCCAGCGGTTTGAAGGTTTGTGTAGTAAAATGTCATGACCTTTGTATTACATTCAATTTTAACCTTTTAATGGCAAGAATTCTTTATTTTTTAGAATGCCTGTAGCACTATTCAATTCAGCAAAAATATTTACTCTTTATATACAATATAAAGCACAAAATCACCAGATATAACAAAGGTAGTCTGTATGTTATATCTTCAGTCTGGGTTTTATTATGATTATTTATTTAAAGCTCACAAAAGGCAACTAAATGTATGAATCTGTGCTCTCAGTGGTTTATCTAATGCGCACGGTACAGTGAGCCCTCCTGTTTCCCGTATGAGAACATATTAGTCATTCAGTGAGCACGTAACAGTGACATTCTTTAATTAGGCTATTTTTCACACCACATCAGTTAGCTGCTAGATTTATCCAAATGCCAGACTGGGTGCAAATATTCTGTTGTCCGTATGTGTGGGCATCCGTGTGTGTTGTTCTCTGTCTGGCTTGTAGTATGTTCTCATAGGATGGTTGAAAAAACAACGAAATTGGTTATGATCTTGCACTGCTAATTACTACAGCGCTGTTGGTTTAGTCAAAACACGTTTCAAAAATATCACCTGGAAGACAATGTCTTAAAAACACATGACCTTTCATAGTTGTAGAGGTGTGAACTTACTAGTTGCAAAGGGATGGTAAAGGCGCCATGGTAACACAACTAAAAAACATGAAGGGTGTCATTAGGGACATTATCTAGCCTAAGCCCTATTAGCATCACTAAAATGGCTGGAGAGACCAGATCAAAACACATTCAGCAATACGCATGTAACTTAAATAACACTGCACCTTTCATTCAAAATAAAAACTTGAAAAATCGTACTTTCTTCTCAAACCTGTTACCTGTTAAAACACGGCAAACTAACAATATAAAAAATCACCTTATTTAAAGTAACATTATATTTCAAAAACATTTTCAATTGTTCTAGTTGCTTTATGGATTAGCAGCAATCAAAATGATTAAATTCATGCATGCACACACACACACACACACACACACTCGAACACATAGCAGTGGATGGGCGTTTGTGGGCAGAGGTGGAGGAAAGGGAGAGGAGCAGGTGTCACAGAGGGTTTCAGCAGTGTGTGTGTGTGAGTTCCTTGAGTGAAGGGTGCACTTCACAATGGCTCAGTATGGTTCTTAAAAACAGTATTTGGCACATCAAAATGCATTGGGTTGTGGGTACTTGGTTAATCACATCTATTCTTGGCCTTGGAAGAGGGCACAACACTTTATTTGAAGGTAGGAAAATCTGCTTATGTTATTCCAAAATTTTATTGCTAAAAAAATGAAATTTTAAAATGTGAATTGCTTATTCATAGCTTTTAGTGACTTCATGGAGGTCTCAATTATTTTGCATTGCAATTCAATTAATTTAAAGATCACAATGAGACATATTGTAAGACTATAGAGCTATGAAACGTATGTGGATAACATTGCATAGATAAATTATTTGAGGAAGATTTTTTTGAGAAATGTGTCAGTTTATATGTTGAGATCTCTTTTGAATCCTTTAAAGAGAGATTAAGTCATTTCTCTGTAGAAAATCTAAAACACAAGAAATGTTCTTTTTTAGATTGCGTTTCATTCACTGCTTTATCTCACTGCTGTTTCAGAGAAACAACTGAGATGTTAAAGAAATCAAAGAAATTTGATTTTTCTTTTCAATAGAATGACCAAATCTCTCTTGAGTGTTTTAAAAATGTGATGTATAAATATGTGTAGTTTTAACTTAAACATAAGTAAAAACCCTTTTTTGTCTAAACTGTATGTATTATGATAAATTCTTTACATATTAAAACCTTTAGTTGACAGAATGTCTCTTATGTCTTTTTATTGTGTATTTATGCATTGTGTTTATAGGATGATAATGATGAATATAAAAATGCGTAACCCATAAATAGAATCAATAGAACATTCATTACTTCATTCGTTTTCAACAACACAACATATAAATCACTCATCATTAAGCTGAGTGTACTGTCTTTCTGTGTGTTTCAGGATATGATCGGACTCTGTCAGGTTATCATTTGTGTTCTGTGAATGAGTCTGTATTGGTGACCCATGTGATCTCCTATCCAACCTCACACACTCAGAGGAGACCATGCGGAGGATGGCTGCCGTGGACGATGTGTGATGTCACGATTTATGAGACATCATATCGAACAGAGTTCTCCAACACGTCCAAACAGGTCGTGAAATGTTGCCATGGCTATGAACAAGTTGGGAGTTATTGCGCTTTGTGTGAGTGTTTCATTACACTATACGCATGTGAATTTGAATGAGAATTGGATTGTGATGTTTTCGGTAAAGTCTTTGTTATTAAAAATATAAAATTGAAAAGACAAAATAAACACCAAAATAGGCTTCTATCATTTTGTAATTTGTTAGTCATGGTTGGTCAGACACTCTGAATAATATCAACAATCTGTCTGGACTTCAAGTCTTTGGTATAAATTTAAGACTTTAATCTTATTTGGAACCCGTTTTTGTATTTTTACATTTAATCATATGGTGAACTTTTACAAGTATTAAAAAAACATATATGTCAATAAGTAATTGGAATACCACCAAAATATGTGCAAAACAACAAAAATAAAGAAAAGCAATGTTTTGTGTTGTTTATTTTTCTTTTTGGAAAGTGACATACTAATATCATTGTTGTCTTAGCTTTAAACAGAAGTGCAGAATTTACGTCAAAGCCAGGACTCTGTCCCTCAGTGACTGCATCTCTATGGGATGATGCAAACCCCTCTGGCTCTGCGTGCAGATGGGATATAGATTGCCCTAATCGCCAAAAATGTTGTCAGAATAAAAACATCTTTCAGTGCTTAGAACCACTGCCACCAGGTGAGAGAATACAATCCCAGAATTCCTAGGGACATATTGTTCATGCAATGATACTAAAACACCCTTCTGCCCTCAAGCCAACAGAAGCTGGTGCTTCAATGCTACAATAACAGTTAAGACAGCCTATGAGCTTGTTGCTATGGATAAAGGACTCTTCAACCACACACGGCTTCTGCACTCTGTGGTTTGTAAACATTAGTCAATCATGTTTTTAATTATGACATCATTTATTATTTAAGATAAATTTTTTTGCACTGTAGCTGTGTTTCAAAGCATAGGGTGCTCCCTTCCTAGGCAGCATTTTTGTGGTTCAAATAAACAATCCCAATACACATACAATGCCCTAAAATGGTGTCTAGGTAGGTCGCTCACCAGGATTTAACAGTCTATACATACTATACTCTGTGTTTGTTGGTGATTACAGTATATTGATTTACACTAACGTGTGACTGTCTTTCTATAGGTCACTGGTGCTCTGGGCACTAATGGAACATCCGTGTATCATCTCTGGTCACGGGCAGCGGGGCCCTTCACAACCTCCACCTCACTGCTGCTTTGCTCCTCTGTAGTTCTCTCTCTGGAAAACGTCTCCATAAAACTACATCAGTTGGGAAACATAGAGGAAGTGACTAATGTTGTGGTGGAAGGTAAGTAGACAAGTTGAGGCTGTCTGATTTCACTGAAATTAAAGCATTTATATGATTCATTCTCTCAAGAATGTTGTATTCTGTAGTTTTAATTGGGACCAGTGTACTACCTATTAACGCTAATGTGCCATCCTAGACAGCCGTTCTAAACTGGTGGGTCATGACTAAAGAATGCTAAATAAATCTGAAGTTAAAATTCTTCCGTATTTTTGGCTGTTGATGTCAAAGGGCGAGCATCTAATTAAATGTACCTGTACTTAGATTGTATTTCCATTAAGTAATGAAAATGTTTAAATGTTATTTTGAAAGTTCTAGGAACATTGCACAATGTATTCACATTACAGTTTGGTTATAGAAATGTAATTCAAACCTTTTTAAATTCTGTAGTGTTTTTACTACTAATGTACTAAAAACTTAAGAATAGTGTTTTTTGATATATATATATATATATATATACGATATATAACCTTAAAAACATTGTACTTACATTACTGCAAGGAGTTTTTAATAACTTTCAGAACTTTTGGGGAACATTAACCAATGTTCTGAGAATGTTCCCTGTTAGCTGGGTAGTTGAAACAATGGCAACACAGTGAGTTTAAAAACCACATGTGGCCAACTGATAAGTAGTAAGAATGTTTTAACAAAGATGTTGTCATTAAGACACATATGATCCATGTAATGTTGCTCCAGCTTGTTCTTTACTTTGATGGAACCACATCATGGTTTTATTACACAGATGCGGATGAATGTGCAGATCCTCAGCTGAATGACTGTTCCAATCACTCAAGCTGCAATAATACAGTTGGATTGTATGTATGTATCTGCCATCATGGTTATCAGGACCTCAGTCTTTTACAGTCAGGAACAATTTGCACAGGTAAGACAGAACAGAAGGATATAATGAACATAACTATAATAACTATAACAACTCCCATAATTTGTTACGACCAACATCATCTGTGTTCTGATTTCTAATGCAGCACCCACGGTAACTACTCAACCAAGTACAACAACAAGCTCCCCTACCACAACATCTCATCCTATGGGTAATCCTTCCTCTTTAAACACTGCAGAATACAAATCTATTGTAGAATCAGTTCAAATAACTGTAGCTATCTTTTCATTTGTGAATCCCACCTCTGTTTCTAACCCATATTTTACAGGTAATACACCATATACTGATGAAACACAAAGTGGAGATGGTACGTTATGTAAAATAATCTTGTTATTCATGTTACACAGACAAATGAATTTACTGCAGACAGTGCAGGGTGCTTTAAATTAGATTTGGAATCCCAGATGTACTCTCAGCCATTTGGTCTGTACTGTATATATTTAATTTGTGCACTATGTATTTTAATAGTGGTATTAGTAATGAACAGTGCTGATATAGTCCATTAAAGCAGATATTGTAATGTAAAATTATATACAGGGATGGATAAAAAATATTGATTTTCTGATTTAAATCAATCTTGATTTTAATGGGAATTTACCCACAATTGATTCTTAATGTGTGTTTCACTTAAGAGGAGGTGAATATCTGTATTATTCCTCTCGTCCTGTGTGAGTAAATGTGTATTTCAGTAATATAGCTAAGAAAGAGGGTTTTAGTTACCAGCATTTATATTTAAATATGGATTCCATGTCTGCAAATGTTACTCTTTTGGTCATAAATACTGTATCTTATTAACTTCTACCATTTATTTATTTCCATGTTAAGACTTCATTCCTGAAATCACCAGAATCTTCTCTTATGATGTCACGAATTCAACATTCAATGTGAGGTGGACCACCAACACCCAGACGGGTGTCAAATTCCACCTGGTTCTGCTACAGGGGACCACTGAGCTAAAGAATTATACAACATATACAACAAGCTTGGAGTGGAAGATCACTGGCCTGAGTCCTGGAGTTCTGTATACTGCACAGGTCACTCCAGTTGCCTCTGAAAACATGGGAGACCGTGCGGAGGTCAGAGTGAGGACAGGCAAGTACAGCTGTGGCTTTTCCTAAAAATCATCTTTAACTGATTCTTTTTGACTGATTCATTTTGCTTTACATCACAAAAACATTAAAAAATCTAGCCCCTTGTTTCTCGTCTGTAAACATTTTTTGGGTCTCTATGCCCTTGTATAGGAGATTTAATGAGAAAACAAAAAACATCTTCAAATTGTACTGTATGTTCACATGAAAGATACAAATTATTGGAATTAAGATATCTGTTGGAAACATCTGCGCAGTAATGGGTTAAGACTGTAGCTGTCATGATTCTGTGTGTTTGTGCAGTACAGTACAGTGCTGTGTTCACATATGGGTGAAATGTCTATGCTTTGTGTAGATGGAAACACACTCTCTGCGACAGCCCGTGTGACTAACGTGGTGTATACAGAGAGCCTGAGCGATCCAAACAGTGAAGAGCATAAGACGTTCTGTAGAAGTGTCATGGATGAGGTGATGGATTTCATATTCAAACTCATGAGTGTCAACAATACTTTCCTCCCATCATAGTGTAACGTTCTCTTCAGCCTGCAAGATTAGATTTAAAGCACCCGAACCCCATTTTACAGCGTAGTAATGCTCTAGCGTTCACCATCTTTGCTGTCTTCCAAGTGCTGTCCACGCTTGTATCAGGAAACGTTATAGTTTTGAGGTTGCTGTTGAAAATCAACCGCTGATTCTCTCTCAAATGAATCTCCAGATTCTTTCATCCTTGACTGCGGGACTACAGCAACTCATCGTCTCAGGAGAGGTCGGTATCCACTGCACGTCCCTGTCCAACGGCAGCGTGATCGTAAACTTCACCATCGTATTTCAACCGTACACCAGCTTGAACATGGAGAGCGTGTCTACTGATCTGATGTCATCACTACTAAACAGCCACAGCTTTACTGTAGACAGTATACACATAGAAGGTACTGCTTATATACTTTCATTCATTACTTTCACGTATGGAAATCATACCCGAAGAACTATTAAACAAACTATTACTGATGTATTCAATGAGCTATTGACACCAACACACATTACTTATGCATATTTTATATATCTCATTCATATATATATATATATATATATATGTGTGTGTGTGTGTGTGTGAATGAGAGTATCTATATATCTATCTGTCTGTCTGTCTGTTTGTGTGTCTGTCTGTCCATCCAGTCTCATATTTGTGTCAAAGCTAATGTCATTAGCTTTTACTTATTGAAAGAAGTTAATGAAGTTTGATGATGGAAGTGTTGCTACAGTTCTTGTTATTGATGTGACATGTTGACCCGAGATGTGATTGGTCTCTTGTTATTTATAGATTTAAATGAGTGTTTGTTGGGTGAGGCAGACTGCTCTCTGTGGGCTTACTGTAATAACACCTACGGCTCGTACACCTGTGGCTGTTTGCACGGGTACACAGATCAGAACCTCAGCAGACCGGGACGCAGCTGCGCAGGTAGATGCAGTCGAGAACACCAGTGTTCAGATTTCACACAACCTTAATTACAGTCAGTCATGCACAGATGCATTGTTATATGTTTTTATATTAGAGGGATAGTTTTGTGCTGCCAAAAATTACAATGTGGTCACTGTGTGTTTACCCTCAGGGCATTTGTATTTCTTTGTCTTTAAATACAAAAGATGTTGTTATTCCTTTTCATACAATGAAAATGAAGTCGCAATCTGTAACTTTTGCCTCTCTATCGCCATCTCTGTTGAAACATAAAATTGACTTGAAAGGTATTAGTTTTTTTGCTACCGGCTATCTCATGTCTCTTTCTTTCTGTTTCTGCTCACGGCTCCACGCTCAGCCTCCTCTCTACAGTCTTCCACAATCTCCAGCACATCAAACACCAATCACCCCACTAACAGCCTCATAACATCTTCACCTTCTACCACTGCCACCACAGCTCATGTTCCACCGGCAGCAGCGACATCAGTTCAGACCAACACTATCACAACAAAAACTTCTACAACTCTGAAAACAAATCCACCAGGAATAACTCTCACATCCACAACTCAGACGACCTCGCTCAGATCTACAGCAACAAGTCTTTCAACATCAACCATGTCATCTGGAACGTCCATGATCAGTCATTCGTTGTCTGGTTCGTCTGGTAAAATAGTTGTCGAGTGCCTTCCTGGTTTTATATTAGTCATGGTCAGACGGGATTACCTGGGGAGCTACAATATCCCAGAGAGCTCCCTGTTTCTCGGTCAACCTGAATGTGGGTCAAGTGGAGGAAATTTAACTCATGTGCAGCTTGTTGCGGCCTGGGATAAGTGCGGTTCTACGCTGGAGCATGTAAGTGCTTCGGAATATCAAAATGTGAATGAGGTTTACTATATTAAATGATTCCTGATTCTGTAATGTCATCATCCAATCTGTTTGCCTTGCAGAACAGCACTCACAATACAGTTAATGTGACTCTGTACAACAACATGAGCAGTTTATTCGCACATAATGGATATTTGACGGCCGTTTCTGCGGGTCTGGCGATTCCCATCATCTGCACCTACCCCAGCCGCATCATCATCTCCACGGGATACTCCCCCACAGGGTACAGTGCTTCCATAGCAACCGTCTCCATGGAGCTTGTTTTTCTCTCCGTTTCCCACTCAGTACCCCATGTCTTTTCATGTCAAGAACATCTAAACTCATTTAAGGTGTTAATGACAGCAGAGTATATGTTAAAGGTCACGCATATCATTCCAAAACTGTACATAACTATAATAATATTAATAATTATAGAGTGCCTATCTCTGTAGATGAAGAAATCACACAAAACTCAATCCATCTTATTTTCTCCTCTCTACATTGTTTTACGTATTACTTTGATTCATTTTATCTTTTAGACAACACATTCTTAAATCACTGTTTTCAAAGAGATCAAAATTATGTAGCCAAATAATTTAAAAACAGCAACAGTTTTACTTTGGTACAGTATGTCATTTTAAGGTTTTGGCTTAAAATCGGGGTCAAGAAGTGTAATCACAGCTAAACAAATCTGACAATAAACTTGACAGCCATCGTTTTGATAAAAAATAAACTCTGTCCCTTTAAGGTTTGATGTCATCAAAGACATCGTAGAAGGATC
Organism: Botia almorhae; assembly: GCA_036877575.1. Classification (NCBI taxonomy): domain Eukaryota; kingdom Metazoa; phylum Chordata; class Actinopteri; order Cypriniformes; family Botiidae; genus Botia; species Botia almorhae. The sequence continues at coordinate 16,593 of JAZGTJ010011125.1, forward strand.
GGGTAGTTTCCAGGTAACGGTGCGGCTGTTGAATGGGACGTTTCCGCTGCCAGAGAATTACACGCTGTCCCCAGAGGAGGAAGTTATTGTGGAGGTCGCGGTCAACACCACTATACCCCAAATCAAAGTCATCATCAACAAGTGCTGGGCCACGCCCACCAGTGACTCATCACTGCTGGACAGCTTTGTGTTTCTGGAGACCGGGTGAGAACAGGGATGACAACTTTACATCGAGTTATTACGAAAGTTATAGGGTCGTTCAAAACATAATTTTTTCACGTTGCAGTAACATTATTTCTTGGTTATAAGAACGTTATTAATTTTTTAAAATTCTGTAACGTTTTAAAAATACGCCACTAACTACTTATAAATAACGTTTTTGACATGTGACACATAACGTTAAACAAACGTTCTGCTAACGTTACTGCAAGAACATTCTTGCTAACTTAGAGAAAACTTGAAAGAACTTTAAGAGAATGTTAGCCCATGTTCTGAGACTGTTCTCATCTCTCTCAGATGTCCGACACCAAATTCACACACCACGGTTATTCAGAACGGAAACGACACTGTGTCTTTGCTGTCGGTGCGGGTCTTCGCGTTAATAGAGGGAAACGTCGTGTATCTACACTGCCAGATCCAGATCTGTGTCGAGATTCAGGACAACACCTGCAAACCCGTGAGTTTACAT